>CAUYLG010063360.1:0-10942 GCA_963573385.1 Cacajao melanocephalus
TTCCCATTTTTGTGGATTTATACACCTGTCGTCTTTGTAATTGCCGACTTTCAGATTGGGTCTGAGTGGACGTCTGGCTTGTTGGTGATGAAGTTTTTTCTGTTTCTTAGTTTTCCTTCAGTGGACGCCCTTTCCCCACAGAGCTAGGCCTTCCCGTGTTCAGCTGTGCTTACTGTGAAACTCTCAGTCCTCAGCACTTCCAATTGCTGTTCTCCTTGTGGGGATGGGACCAGCTGAGTCCAACTCAAGGGGCACCCAGTCCCATATACTCTGCACTGAGAAGCGCTGCGCCACACTGGGGCGCAGGCAAAACAGCTGCACCGGCCAAAAGAGTCGCGCTGGCTACACGTGTGGCTCCTCCACCAGGAATTTCCCAGTTTGTGTTCCACAGAAATTCGTCTGAAATTGCGTCGTCCACTCACTCTCTGTGCTTTCACTGGGAGCTAAAATCCTGAGCTGTTGTTAATCGGCCATCTTGGATCTCTCTGCAGAAGTATGGATTTTCTAAGAAAAAATACCTTAATGTAGGATAAAATATACCAAGTGGCAGAGGGAATAGAATATATTATAGTAAGAAACTCTTTCTGAGGACAGCTCTCATGAAACTCAGATTTAAGCTTCTTAGAATCTATAGCAAACAGTGAAACATTCATCATAATGTTATGCTTGTTTTAGTTTGACTGAGTATATAAATTCATTAGGTTAAAAAACACATTTTCTTTGCCACAACTTTAAGATAAATTTGTTAAGAGGAGCTCTAAGAGGAATGTTAGCAGTGATATCCTTGAAGACATTCTGCACGGGCAATAACAGACATGGTGCTTAGGAAATTCAAGGGCAAAGGTGTTTTGTAGTTCCTACAATGGTGACTTTTTTAGTACCAGAAGGATGTAACCCAGGTATAGAGGCTTCTTGTCACCTGGCTAAATATGCAAACAAAATATATGCATTTCTCAAGAATTATGGGCTTCTAAGGGGTTGTATGTTTTTTACAGTGTAGCAGTCAATGAACAAACAATTTTATCAAACGTTATCCTAAACAGGGCTGAGATTAGGAATCATTAGCAGCTATAATAAATATACACTCAAATGGAGAAGAGCTAAAATGTTTCACAAGATGCAGCCTGAAAGAGCTTCTCACACTGAGAGACACCTTCAAGACTGGCATACTCTGAGAAAATCTTCAGAAGAAAGGAATTGGGAGTGGATGAAGGAAGTACTTAAAGCCTGGGCTAAAGGAGGAAGAAGCTGGGAACCCTGCACGTGGTTGTTGAGCTCTAAGACTTATTCCTGGCCCAAAGTGATTCCTGAGGAAGGGATGAGTAAAATAGGCATGGAGTAGCCAATGCTCATCACAGACCTCTGGAATCCTAGCTGCAGGAGCCCCTGTGATCCACATGGACATTTAAGGTGGCAGGGAGAGCTACATGGAGAGTTGGCAGGGACAGGACTCCAGCCTGCATGGAGCCCAGAGGGTTTGGCATGGGAATGGCTACAGTGAAGCACAACCAAGGATACCCATTCCTCAAGAACTGCCATGCTCCTGTTGGTGACTGTGGCTTTTGCTAACTGTTGGACCTGGACAGAACAGAGCTCTCTTGCTTGTGGGGTGGGGCAGTCTAATCTGAGCACCCCTCATCTGCTCTCTTTTTCCAGGAGCCCTGCCTGGCAGCACCTGCTTGAAATGCAGCCTCAGGTACCCAACTTGGGCACTTACAATTGGTTATCACCATAGCTCCTTTGCCAGCAGCACCTGCCTGTCAGAGAGCTTCTGCAGATGGGCATTTGCCAGTATGCACCCACTTGCAGCATTCAACCACAGCTCTGCTGGTGTGCAGTCAGTTGCAGCCTCTCCACCCTGCTTTGCTGATGCATGTATGTGGATATTGCTAACACTTCACCTCCACTGGTGCACATGTGGAGACCCCACTGTCCTGCTGCCATCGGCACTACATGCATGAATACACACCCCACAGGCACTACCCCAATGAAGTCCTTTTGCCAGCACCCCCCGCGCCATCAGAGTGCTGTTGCCAGTGGACTGGTAACATCTTTGGCGCCCCAGCATATCAGGTGCTTAACCACAGGGGCTACAGAACAAAGCCATGGACCTTGTCCCAGACCCCTAGTTAGAGCTATGAAACCAAGGAGTGCTAAGCTGAGTATTGACCCCCTGAAATCATCCAGAAATGAAGCTAATTAACTGAATACATAATATACTACAGTCAAAGCCTCAAGGACATCAAAGAATATAAAAGCAAAAAGCCCCATCCAAAGGACAGCAACTTCTAGCATTAAAGGAACGTCAGCCCACACAGATGAGAAACAGTCAGTGCAATAAATCTGGCACATTTAAAAGCCCTGTTGTCTTTTTACCTCAAAATGATTGCACTAGCTTCCCAGCAATGGTTCTTAACCAGGCTGAAATGACAGAAATAAACTTCAGAATCTGGATGGCAATGACTTCATAGAGTTTCAGAAGAAAGTTGGAACCACATCCAAGGAATCTAATGAATCAAGGCAAACTATAACAAGAGCTGAAAGACAAAACTGCCATTTTAAGAAAGAACCAAACTGATCTGAGATGTAATACTCACTACAAGTATTTCATAATATAAACGAAAGTATGAACAGCAGAAAAGAACAAGCTGAAAAAAGAATCTCGGCATTCAAAGATTGATTCTTTGAATTACCTATCTGAAAAGAATTTTATAAAGGAAAACAATAGTGAACAAAATCTCTGAGAAATATGGGATTATGTAAAGAGATCAAATCTATTATTCATTGGCATCCCTGAAAGAGAGGGAGAGAGAACAAGCAAATTGGAAAACATATTTGAGGATATTGTCTATGAAAATTCCCCAACCTCACTGGAGAGGTTGACATTCATTCAAATTCAGGAAATTCAGAGAACCTCTGTATGAGGTGTTATATAAGACGATCACCCCCAAGACACGTAATCATCAGATTCTCCAAGGTTAATGTGAAGTAAAACATATTTAAGGCAGCTAGAGAGAAGAACAGATCACCTACAAAGGGAACTCCATCAGGCTAACAGTGGGTCTGTCAGCAGAAACCCTATGATCTGGAAGAGATTGGGGGCCTATATTAAGCATTTTTAAAGAAAAGAAATTTCAACCAAAAATTTCATATCCAGCCAAACTAAGCTCATAAGCAAAAAAGAAATAAAATCATTTTCAAACAAGAAAATGCCAAGGGAATTTGTTACACCCAACCTACCTTACAAGAGGTCCTTAAGGGAGTGCTAAACATGGAAACAAAATATTGTTACTGGCCCTCAAAATAACACACTTAAGTACCTAGACCATTGGCACAATAAAGCAAGTATATGATGAAGTCTACAAAACAAGTTAGCAACATGATGACAGGACCAAATACTCACGTATTAATATAAAACTTCAGTGTAAATGTCCCAGTTAAAAGGCACAAAGGGGCAAGTTTGATAAAGTAGCAAGACTCAACGGTACGCTGTCTTTAAGAGATACATTTCACATGGAATGGCACCCATAGGCTCAAAGTAATAGAATGGAGAAAAATTTATCAACCAAATGGACAAAAAATAGCAGGAGTTGCTCTCTTTATTTTAGCCAAAGCAGACTTTAAGCCAACAACAATTAAAATGACAAAGAAGGGCATTACATAATAATAAAGGTTTCAATTCAACAAGATATATATGTACTTAACATGGAGCAACAAGATTCATGAAATAAGTTCTTAGAGACCTACAAAGATAATTAGATAACTACACAGTAATAGTGGGTGACTTCAACACCCCACTGAAAGTATTAGGCAGATTATCCATGCAGGAAACTAACAAAGATATTTGAGATCTAAAGTCAACACTTGACCAAAAAGACCTAACTAACACCTAACAGAATACTCTACCCAAAAGCAATAGAATATATATTCTTCAAATTTTCACGTTACATACTCAAAAATTGACCATAAGCCCAGCCATAAAGGAATTCTCAACAAATTAAAAAAAAAAATCACAGCAAACACACACTTGGACCACAGCAAAATAAGAATGTAAATCACTACCAAGAAGATGTGTTAAAACCATTAAACAATCTACTTCTGGATGACCTTTGGGTAAACAATGCAATTAAGGCAGAAATCAGAAATTATTTGAAAATAATAAAAACAAAGAGAAAACATACCAGAATCTCTGGGACAAAGGTAAAGCAGTGTTAAGAGGAAAGCTTATACCACTAAAGGCCCACATCAAATAGAATGACCTGACATTAACAACCTAACACCATACCTAGAGGAATTAGGAAAACAAAAGCAAACCAACTGCAAAGCTAACAGAAGAAAAGAAATAACCAAAGCAGGGCTGAACTGAATGAAATTGAGATGTGAAAAATCATACAAACGATCAAAAAAACAAAGTTTTTCAATATTGCTTCATGTCAAAAACCCTCAACATTTTGGCATTAAAGGAACAACCTCAAAACATTAAAAGCCATCTATGACAAACCCACCATCAATATCATACTGAATAGGAAAAAGCTAGAAACATTCCGCCTTGAGAACAGAACAACATAAAGATGCCTGATCTTGCCATTCCTATTCAACAAAGTACTGGAAGTAATACCCAGAGCAATCAGGCAAGAGAAAAAAATAAAAGGCATCCAGATAGTAAGAGAGGAAGTCAAACAATCCCTCTTTACAGATTATATGATTTTATACCTAGAAAACCCCATAGTCCCTGCCCAAAGCCTCCTAGATTTAATAAATGACTTCAGCAAAGTTTCAGAAAACAAAATCAATGTACAAAATCAAGTAGCATTATTGTACACCAAAAATGTCTAAGCTGAGAGCCAAATCAAAAATGCAATCCAATTCACAATTGCCACAAAAAGAATAAAATACCTAGGAATCCAGTTAACCAGGAAGTTACATTTCATGCTCCTTGATAGGTAAAAGCAATATTTTTAAATGGCCATACTACCCAAAGCAATTTGAACAGTATTCTTATCAAACTACCAACAGTATGTTTTACGGAATTAGGAAAAACTATTCTAAAATTCATATGGAACCTAAAAAGAGCCTGAATGTCCAAAGCTATCCTAAGTAAAAATAACAAAGCTGGAGTTACTACCTAACTTCAAACTATAATACAAGGCTACATTAACCAAAACAGCATGGTACTGGCACGAAAACACACATAGGCCAAGGGAACAGGCTAGACAACCCCAAAATAAACCACACCCCTAAAACCATCTAACCTTTGACAAAGTAGACAATAACAGGCAATAGGAAAAGAATACTTATTCAATAAATGGTGCTTGAATAACTGGCTAGCCATATGCAGAAGAATGAAACTGGACCCTTTCCTTTCACCATACACAAAAATCAACTCAAGATGGATTACTTAAATGTAAAACCTAAAACTATAAAAACCTAGGAAACAAATCATTTATGATCAAGTCCTCAAAAGCAATGGTAAGAATAACACAAATTGATGCCTGACAGCTTATTAAAGAGTTTCTGCACAGCAAAAGAAACTGTCAACAGAGTAAGCAGACAACCTACAGATAGGAGCAAATAATCACAAACTGTGTATATGACAAAGGTGTAACTTCAGAATCCATAAAGAACTTAAACAACTTAAATAACCTCATTAAAAAAAAAGGGCAACTGACATGCACAGATACTGCTCAGAAGAAGATATACAAGTGGCAAAAAGACATATTAAAAAATGCTCAACATCACTAATCATTAGAGAAATGCAAATCAAAAACATGAGATACCATCTTACACCAGTCAGAATGACTGTTACTAAAAAGTCAAAAAATAACAGATACTGATGAGGTTGTGGACAAAAGGGAGTATTTATGCATTGCTGGTGTGAACGTAAACTAGTTCAGCCATTGTGGAAAGCAGTTTGATGATCTCTCAAAGAACTTAAAACTACCATTCAACCCAGCAATCCCATTAATGGCTATATACCTGGAGGAATATAAATTGTTCTACCGTGAAGACACATGAACATGTATGTTTATCAGAATGCTATTCACGGTAGTAAAAACAATCAGCCTAGATGCCCATCAACAGCGGACTGGATAAAGAAAATGTGGTACATATACGTGATGGAATACTACAAAGCCAAAGAAAGGCTAAAATCATGTCCTGCAGCAATATGGATGCAGCTGGAGGCCATCACCCTAAGTGAATTAATGCAGGAACAGAAAATCAAATATTGCATGTTGTTACTTATCATCAGTGGAAGCAAATCACTGAGTACTCATGGATGCAAAAAAGGAACAACAGACACCTGGGCCTACTTGAGGGTGGAGAGTAGGAAAAGTGTAAAGATGGAAAAACTACCTATCAGGTGCTATGTTTATTCTTTGAGTAACAACATAATCTGTACACGAAACCCTCGTGACACACTATTTACACATGTCACAAACCTGCACATCTACCCTTGAATCTATAATAAAATTTGGAAGAAAATAACAACAAAAATACCCAAATATACACTCAAATGTATAATGGCTTGGTCAGAATATAGATTTACTTCTTGCTCATTTAAAAATGAAAGATGGATGTTTCTGGTCATGGAGGTTGGTTCTCCTCCACACAATCATTCAGTGGCCCAGGCTGCCAAAGACTTGCCGTCTTTATACTTGACCTCCTTGGTCTCTCCATAGTAATTTCTATCCAAATAAGCTAGAAAGGGGAAAGAAATATACTCAAGGGATTCTAATGAATCTGAGGTGTATTCAGCACACATCATTTCTTCTCACATTTTGTTGGCTATATCTTATTCTTATAACCACACAATTCAAGCGAGGCTGGGAAATGCAGTCTACCATTATGTAAATTGTTAGTAGTTTCTGTCACATGTTCCCTTCTGGCTAAAATATTATTTCATTTCCTTCTCATATGTAACACATATTTGACATCTCTTTAAAGGAGATATCCCAAAATCTCATGCAGTCATTGAATCCAGCTCAATCAGATCTTGATATGGTTTTTTAGGTTTTGGCTACTCATGACCTCAAATGACAAGCTGAATTATCAGTACCTCCTTCCCAGCATACCCAATGTACAATGATGGAGTAGGACAGGTTGATCACATTAAAAAAGAGAAATCCCATTCACAAAGGGAGACCTAGGATACACGCAGCCGTCACTGATCCAGAGCAATGATGGAATTCTGCTGGACAGGCATTGTGAGATTTCTTTGCCACTACAGTGAGAAAAGCTCTATGATTAGCTCCTGATTCTTCTGATTTGGAGGAAGTCCTTTGTTCATTATTCAGTGGCCCCTGGCTACACATTCTGGGATGTTCTTCACTGTTCATTATCTTCATTGCCACATCTGAAGCGGGTGAGAAAGAAACAGCCCTAACAGCTGACAGCTGGTAGCAAGCCTGGTAACTAAATTTAGGCCTAGTGTTTACTTGCTAAATAGCTAGTCCATGGTGTTCCCTGCTGAAATAAACAATTCCACACAATATCAACAAGATTTGAAAAGAGATCACTCCATGACCTTGATGAAACAAGACAAAAACAAGACCACTGAGTAATCATGACTAAATGCAGACACAAAACAAGGACGCCATGCACAAAAATATAACTATCTTCCATTCCTGGTAAAGTGATTACTTCATCAATGGTAACTCTAGCCTTACTTCATTCTACCACCTAAATAAAACTTAAAATACTAAATCACATAAGCACCCCTCTTTTCTGACAGAACTCAATCCAGAACAGAACCTCACTTCTTTAAAGGCATGAACTCAAACATTTCCATCAGTTATGGAATGAGTATTTGTCTCATCTCAAATTCATTTGTTGTAGTAATCGCTAGTACCTAGTCCTAATCCATAGCACCTCAGAATGTAACTGTATTTGGATGTAAAGTCTTTATAAGAGTGATTAGTAAAAATGAGGTGTTTTTGTTTTTGTAGGCCCTGATCAATATGACTGGTGTCCTTATAAAAAGAGATTAGGACATGTAGACATCAGACACTTGTACACAGAAGAAAGTCCATGTAAGGACACAGAAAGAAGGCAGCTATCTGCAAGCCAAGGAGAGAGAGCATAGAAGAAACCAGCCCTTCTGACACCTTGATCTTTGACTTCTGGTCTCCAGAACAGTGAGTAAATACATTTCTGTTGTTTAAATCACTCAGTCTATAGTATTTGTTACTGTAGCATGAAAAGACTACTATCCTAACTTCCTCTTCCTGAGACACCCTATGGTTCTTCAGGATGTGCAGTCTTCCTTGCTGCAGCAAATTTAAAACCTAATTTATTATAGGAGTTTCTCTGGTGGTCTTTGGTACTTGGCTTTATCATGGATGTCGGGGGAACATTCTCTTTCATGGGAGATGCCCAGGTTTTGAAATATGCTTTTTGCTGATGCCAATTTAGGACCCAATACTATTTCATAGATAAATAAATATGTAACTTTTGGAAAATTTGCAATTCTTTTCTGAGATCATAGTTTTCTTGCAATGCCAAGCTAAACATATCAAGTTAATATCACCTTACCAAACATAAGAAGCAGCCATGAATACACACCAATGCTTTTAAAACCATTTTTCTCCAAAAGCTACCAGTTTAATAGCTACATGTTGTATCTTACGAGTTATGATAGGCAATAGTTTTGCTCAATGTTTTGTTCTGGAATGATACACCACTCCAGTTTGTTTAGTTTCCTATATCTATTTCCTTATCACCTGCTGCCTGTTATTCATCCTCTAAGCCAATGCCAAATATCTTAAGATTTTGTTATGGAATGACCCTACTTCAAAGTGCTAAATTTTCTTTTAGGGTTACAGTAGTTACTGTAACAGCAGGTAAAGTTTGTGGGAAATAACGGTTTAACAAACCAAATTGATTCTTCCAATTCTTGTATGGTTTAAGAAAGTAACTCTAGAATCTTAGGTTCAGAACTGATCTCAATAACTCTTACCCTGACCTGTTCTTTATCTAGTATTACCTATCTCAGTAAATGAATCTATCTACCAAGTTCCCCAATCCAGAAACCTTGCTCTCTCACTTCCATACCATACACAAAGCCCTAAGTAACTTGCTAGCCCTCCTCCTCAGCTATACTCACACTAACCTGGATCATGCACAAACATCTAAGAGTTCCGTTACTCTTACAATTAATTCTACACACAGAACTTCAGTACTAGTCTTAAAACGTAAATAATATGCCACTTTCTGCTACAGTCTCAATATTTATTTCTGCCAAACTCATGTTGAAATTCTATCCTCCAAGATGTTGGCGTTAGGAGGTGGGCCCTTTGGGAGCCATGATCAGGTAATGAGGGTGGAGCTCTCATGAATGGGATTAATATCCTTATAAAAGAGGCCCAGGAAGGAGCTCTTTTTCTCCCTTCACCATGCAAGGACATAGCAAAAAGGTGTCATCTATGAACCAAAATGTGGAAGCTCACTAGATGTTAAACCTAACAGCACCTTGATCTTGGACTGCTCAGCCTCCAGAACTGTGAGAAATAAACTTCTCTTGTTTAAAAGCCACCTAGTTTATGATATTTGTTATAGAAGACTGAATGAACTTAGACGCTTTCTTCTCCAAAACCCAATGGCTTCCTATCACCATTATACTACAACTCAAACTCTTTACTGTGGACTACAAGGATTTAATCATCTTGCCCCTGCCCACCCCTCTGACTTTGTGTTCTCTAACTCTTCCCATGACCTTCCCATGAGCCACAAAGACTTGTTCATTTCTCAAAATGGAGGCCATGCCCACTCTCATGTGTCAGCCTTTGCACATGACTTTTCCACTTAGAATTTCCCTTTCCTTTAACCTCTTTCATTTTCTGGACTACCAGTCATCTTTTGGGCCTTACTTTAACTCTTTTTCTCTTAATCTCTTGCCCTCATAAAAAATTCTGAGTTAGATCTCCCTGTTACGTGCTCCCATATTACTTGAATTCTACCATTTTAGCACGTTAGCCCTCCAAAATATTTGTAAAGCTATAATAATGAGTGATGATAAAAATAACAGTAATAGTAATATAGCTGACATTTATTGCTTATACCATATGAGGTACTGTACTATATCCTCAGAATATAATTGTGAGCAAAATAGATAGGACCTTTGTCTTAAGGACAAAGGACAATAAAAACAAGTAAACACATGCATAAAAGTATATTTAGTTAAAAATATATGAGGGTGAATCATGTGAAATTACTGATGTGTGACCATTTTTGATGTATTAAAATGTCAATTTCACAAGTTGGCCTAATATTTACAAATTTTGATAACCGCTAAGTTGCAAAAGAAGAAAAAGGAAAGCACAGGAGGGATGTAGTTGACTTATTTTGTGGTGGATGATCAAAGAAAACCTCTTAAGGAATTAATATATGAGGTGAGAATAATGAAGTAGACTCAGCTGTGTTAAGGGTAAGGGATAAAAAACTTTCTAGACATAGGTAATGTAGTTCTCTTTGAAGAGGTCCTTCGCTTCCCTTGTTAGTTGTATTCCTTGGTATTTTATTCTCTTTGTATCAGTTGTGAAGGGGAGTTCGCTCATGATTTGACTCTCTGTTTGTCTGTTACTGGTGTATAGGAATGCTTGTGATTTTTGCACATTGATTTTATATTCTGAGACTCTGCTGAAGTTGTTTATCAGCTTAAGGCAATTTGGGGCTGAGACGATGGGGTCTTCTAAATAATATATACAATCATGTCATCTGCAAATAGAGACAATTTGACTTGGTCTTTTCCTAATTGAATACCCTTTATTTCTTTTTCTTGCCTGATTGCCCTGGCCAGAACTTCCAATACTATGTTGAGTAGGAGGGGTGAGAGCGGACATCCTTGTCTAGTGCCAGTTTTCAAAGGGAATGCTTCCAGTTTTTGCCCATTCAGTATGATATTGGCTGTGGGTTTGTCATAAATAGCTCTTATTATTTTGAGATA
>CAUYLG010063361.1:0-19280 GCA_963573385.1 Cacajao melanocephalus
CCCCGCACAGCTGGACCTTCCCGGTTCAGCTGTGCTTACTGTGAAACTCTCAGTCCTCAGCGCTTCCAATTGCTGTTCTCCTTGTGGGGTTGGGACCAGCCGAGCCGGACTCAAAGGGCACCCCGTCCCGTATACTCCGCACCGAGAAGCGCCGTGCCAGGGCGCCGGCAAAACAGCCGCGCCAGCCAAAAGAACTAGAAGAATGTTAATAGTCATTCCTGGTCTTCATGAGGTCTCTGGTTTACCTTATTTTGTTTTTTTATGTAACAAGCTTTACTGCCTTAATCAGATGCCAGTTCCTACATAGGATAAGCATTGGTTGGAAGGAAAACAGTTGTCATGTCAGTACTGCCACTTATCAAGGAAAAAATTTTTGAGTGCTATTTAAAACCATACAATTTTCCATGGAATCATATGATCCCCCTGTATGTGTAAGGGGCAGATGCAGCCGAACTGCATGGAGCTCTTCAAGAACTGCTGAAGAGCATCTTCCACTCTGCAAGAGAAAGTGCTTTTTAATTAGACTTTTCAGATTGTCTGTACAAGTCATAATAATTCATTTCATCAAAAAATATAATTATCTTAAATATTTTAAGATCCCCAGCTGGATTTAATTAAGCAAGAGGGTATCCCCATGTTTATGCTCTTCAAAAGATTGCTGATTCCATGTAAACTTTACAAAAGTCTCATCTTACTTGTATTTTTAAGGCCCTGAATTGTGGTGCCATAAAATAAAAGAAAAGCTTTTCTAAAAGAAGAAACCACCCTGAGGTACTGGGAAAATGAAAACATGAGCTCCAGTGTCAGAAAGACTTGGGTTTGAACTTAGATTCTACGTCTTGCTAAATGAAAGACCATGATTAAATCTCTTAATCTCTCTGGGATGCAGTTGAGTTGCTTCCCCAATAAAATGAAGATGTCAGGTACCACATAGGGTTGCTGGCTTAAATTCAATAAAACATGCATATAAAAGCAATTCTATTTAATGCTTTGATTGAATTTTGTTTAAAAAAAAATGTCCACCCTTCTTTGTGAATCCACATGCTCTCTGATAGCCACAGTTTTGAGAGCGTAGTATGCCCAACTGGAAAATATACTACTTTTGGCTTTGATTCATTTTCCCCTCCTCTTGACTAAGCACACTGAGGGTTTGGTTTTTTTTTTGTAAAATAATATGTACATTAGAATTATGTTATGTCAACACTCATGAAGTGTACACTTATTTTTCTTTGGCTCTATGCCAAATGGCAATAGAGGTGTGAACTGTATTTAGTGCACATGCTTTCATAAGATCCTCTGAGTATGTCTTATGACATATAAAATGGTTCTGGAACTTGTAAGTTAATCAGAAATTCTAGGTTGCAGGAAATTGGGTATATTAATTCTTAAAATGAAAATTGAAGAAAGGTTGCCTTCTTCATCTTGGTCCATGTGAACAATTTTTTCTTTTTTTTAATGCAGACTTCATCAGCTTGATTTTAGGTCTGTACAAACAATGGTGGAGAGAAAGTTTTCTTTGGTTTCTTGTGCTTTTCTTAGTCTTTCTTTCTTTCCTTGGAACCTGATTCAACACCTAAGCTGTCTTGAAAACCTTGCACTGAGGACCCCTCATGGTGGTGACTCTGTTCTTTTCAGTCTTGGCTCTTTACCCTCCCAACTTCTCAATGCCCTGACAGCTGCTTCTCCCTTTCGTACTGCTCCTAATGTTTTCTCCATCGGGTATTAACTGACATACAACATTTGACTTCTTCCCAAGACCCCACTTCTTTTTAACCACTTTCTCACCTTATTAGTCCATTTACTCGTGTGTGTGTGTGTGTGTGTGTGTGTGTGTGTGTGTGTGTGTGTAAGTATTCTGGGCCTCCTTATTACATTAAAGTTGCTTAATATTCACTGACCCTAAACTAATTTTAATTTGGCCCTTTGGAACTTTATTCTTTCCTGATGTATTAGTCCATTCTCACACTGCTAAGAAAGATATACCCAATACTGGGTAATTTACAAAGAAAAAGATTTTTAATGGGCCCATCAGATTTCATGAGATTTATTCACTATTATGAGAACAGCATGAGAAAAACCCACCTGCATGATTCAGTTATCTTTTACTGGTTCCTTCTCACAACATGTGAGGATTGTGGAAGCTACAATTCAAGATTTGGGTGGGGACACTGTCAAATCATATCACCTGATTGTTAGCCAACTTCATGGAGGAGAGTTCACGCATAGGAAAATAAGCTAGAAGCTGAGAATCTCCTGGTCTTATGCCCCAAAACCACCAAGTGAAGCCAAAAAAAAAAAACCAGTCATAATCAACCACTATTTGATCAAATAATTCAACAAACAACTGAGCCATTTGGATATTTAGTATTAAGTTGTAACAGCAACAGAATCCTGTTTGTTTTCTACAGGGTCATTAAGCAATATTGTTTTGTAGTGAGGAGATGGTTGCTTTTTGTTTGAAAGACATTAAAGAAATATGGTAAGTAACAGTAAACACTATCTCTGTGACTGCTCTTAAAGTCACTGTGAGTTGGTTATGTAGCCTAAAGTGTGCAACTGAGAAACACACCTGCAGGAGAATACAGATAAGAAACTGGGAAATTGGTCTTTAATAAAAAACAATTTCATGTCCTAAACTTATGAACCTCCCCCAAAAACCTAATCCTCCTTCAGAGTACCCTATCTCAGTGAATTCCATCTACATCAGTCATATTATAAAAGCCAGAAAACTGGTGAAGCAGCATCATTGTCTGGGGTAAATGCCTGGGGTTTGTCACCTCATACCAAGGAAACTAAGGACACAGACACACACAGGGAGAGAACTTAGGAGTGGTAGTTTAATAGGCAAAAGAAAGAGCAAGAACAGCTCTCTCTCCTTTGAGAGAGAGGGACACCTGAGTGGGACTTCTGGCCTGTGGCAGAGTGCACCGGATTTTATAGACAGGCTTGAGAAGGCAATGTCTGATTTACATAGGGCCCAAAGATTGGTTGGATCTGGTGTGATATTTACATAATGTGTGGGGAAGCTGGCTGATGCAACCTAATCTTATTATACAAATAGAGTCTTTGCCTGGCTGGCACCATGTTGCCTGCTCCTTACTGTACATGGGGCTGACAAAGAGAAGGGAAGATGGAACTGCCATTTTGAACATTCCTAGTCCCAGGTGGCCTTTTAGCTCGTGCAAACTTCTAGCTAAAATGGGATGGTAAGAAGAAGTGTGTGCATGTGATTTTGCCTTCTATTTTGCACAGGAGAGTTAGGTCCTCTTCTTATCTCATTTTATAGACATGGATTATCTACTTCTCTTTTGATTTAGTCTTTATAATGGATTATAGTGGAGATAAGAAGTTTGGCAAAGTTCCCTGAAGGAAGGAGACAGGGGAGAAGACAGGAGAGAAAGACATAGTGAAATGCTCACAGAAGACCATCCAGCACATACCTGATTCCCATTGCTGTGTACACACTTTCTAACTTTGGACAAGTTCTTTCTCTTCCCTGATGCTTGGTTTCTTCATTTTCAAATGTGGGTTTCATATTAGATAATCTCTAATGTCTGACTGTCTGACTCAAACATCTTTCATGTCTAAACTTTACTGAATCTATCACACTAATTCATATCCTTCCAAATGTCCCAAATGAAAGTACAGCTATTTTTACAACCAATGTCATCAAATTCTTCCTGCTTTGACAAAAAGAGATGCAACTGGATGTGCCAACTGATTCTTTGAAAAGGGAACTCAAACTATTTTTGGGGGGGAGTTCTGCAAAGAACATTGTGGTGACTAAGTTTTTGTAGGTTTTTTCCCCCCACTTGAATATATCTAGTCTTATCTACACACCAATGAAAATATGCTAGAATTACAGGCCTTTTCAGGTGTCCCTGATATTACTCAGAACTGGTACCTTCCTTGACACTTCATTTTATTAAATAGTGTGGGTGGTGGGACTTTGTCAGGAGTGGCAGAGATAAATTTCCATAGGGGTCCCACTACTTATACTATAAAAGCTCTTTCTGCAACAGCCTCTTCAGTGAGGAGGTGAGATACTACATGGAAATATTGCTGCACCATTAAGATTTCTACATAAGTCTTGTAGGGCTGCATCTGCTTTAGAAGGAACTTGGAGATGTCAGTCACAATTATTACCAGAGTGAATAGACAACACTAACACAGTCTTCCTAAGAGAATACCAGGAAAGAGTAACTGGACAAATTTTATGTTATGTCATTCTTTTTTTTTTTTTTTTTTTTGAGACAGAGTCTTGCTCTGTCCTCAGGCTAGAGTGCAGTGGCACAATCTCAGCTCACAGCAACGTCCTCCACCTCCCCAGTTCAAGCAATTCTCCTACCTCAGCCTCCTCCCAGGTAACTGAGACTACAGGTGTATGCCACCACGCCCAGCTAATTTTTGTATTTTTAGTAAAGACAAGGTTTCACCAGGATGGTCTCGATCTTTTGACCTCATCATTCACCCACTTCAGCCTCCCAAAGTGCTGGGATAACAGGAGTAAGCCGCTGCATCCAGCCTACATCATTCTTATGGTATTAAGTTATTTTATTTCAGGAAACTTAAATTCTTTGTTGTGCTAAACTGAAAAACAATACAGTTTTGCCTAAGGGGGAAAAGGAGAGAAAGGAATAGCAGATGAGGGCATTGAACATTTTAAACATTTATCTCTCTTAGGTGTTAAAAACTTATGAATCATGGTAGGCATATTTATAAGTACTATTTGATTGTCTCCCCAAAATGGCAGATCGCAGGTTTTACATATGGTAGGAGACAGAAAAAGACATTGCTGAACAGAGGAAATAATACTTGGTTAAAGAATCCTACTGGCATTCTTTGAGCATCAAATATTGCTGAAGTTAGATATTGAAACTATCTCATTGTCTGTTACTTTGCAGTCAGGGGTTTCCTTATTTTCGGCACAGAAAAAACTAATTTTAGCTATACTTAAACAACATTACAGTGATAGTTTTTTTAAGGAAGGAAATTGTGAAATGTAAGATAGAATTTGTTGTTTTTTCCCTGTTGTGGGAAATTTCCAAGTAACTCAAACAATGATAAGAATCAAAATGGGAAACCTGGGCAATTTTCTATAATATAGCAGAATGCTTTCTGCCTTTGTATATTGTTGGAAGCTGTTTTTATGGGTGTATTACAACTATTCTTCACTGGCCACTGAGATTAATTTCCCATTATAGCTTTGTAATTACATTTGTGAAATACATTTTTTAACACCTAATCACCACCAGGGCACTCTTAAGAGATGTAATTAGAAAGCCCATCAGACATTCTGTATTCAATGTATTACTAATTAGTACTAATTCATTTTTTTTATTGCAACTTGCTGTTGGGATCATAAATGAAGACTTAATTATAGAGAATAGTTCTCACTGAAATGGCATTCCCATTGGTTTAAGAGCCTTTTTTTAATTTGAGGGTTGTTCCTTATTAGAGATTATTGTCAAACTTTTAAAAAAGTATATTTCCAGTTATCTGAAGACTGATTGAAAGAAAGGCCAAGCAATTAAGGTGAAACGAGTATAATTTCCCTCCTCCCCCTACTATTTTCTTATTCTGTACTCCAAATGTATACCACACAGAACATTCCTATCAGCAACAGTGCACAAAACATAGAATAAAAACAAGATAGTTCATGTCCTCTTTTTTTTTTCAAAAGCAATTCCTGTATATTGCAAAAATTAGAAAATGCAGACAAGCAAATCAAATCAAATCAAATCAATCACTTTTAATCCTATCACCTGGAGAGGTTTCAGCACCATCTTTGTTACCTTGCAGTGGAAACTTGTGCAGTTTTCCTCTGTGTTTTGTGTGTGTGTGTGTGTGTGTGTGTGTGTGTGTGTGTGTGTTTCTAATTATTTGCTTTCTTCTTCCTCAGAAAAAGGATATATATTCCTAATTCATTAACTTTCGCCTTAATGTTGTAACTTGCTTAGGGCAATAGGGTGTGAGTAGTTGTATCTTACTTCATCTAAGCAAAGTTTCACTCCCCTGGCAGGACCATCTTCTGCCCTGAGAACAACATATTCCAAATGAGTGCTGCTCCATCAGCCCTGGTCACAGAGAGAAAATCATGTGGAGCAGATCCATAGAGAAAGCTTCAGCTGCTCCACAGTTACCATGTAATTTGAGGAAAAAATTCAGTTATTTTTAAAAAACTGAGATTTGGAGGTTGTTATATAGCAAATCTAGTATTTTGCCTAGCCTCTCTAAGATTCAGTTTTCATGGCTGCAAAATTACAGTAACAATAATAGTATCTACATGCGAAGGCTATTGGAAGGATTAAAAAAGGTAATACACGTATACTCATAGTGCTTGCTGCATATTATATTCTTTAAGCCTTTTTTCTATTCACATATAAATGTGTATTTACAAAAATGAGATTATATCATAGATTCAGTTTGTAGTCACCTTTTAAAGTAATAACATACCACAAACATCTATCTAGGTAATTAAATATTCTAATACACAATTTTTAATGGCCGCGGAGTATTTTATTCATATAGGTGTATGAAAGTTTATTTAACAAATTCATTATTTGGGATATTTAGACTATTTTCAAATTCCACTACAGTAGGCAAAGTTATAATGGACATTTCTACAATCAAATCTGGACCAATTTATAATATCCAGAGGAAAAAAATCCTTAGTCAAAGGGTCTGGATGTTTTAAGAATTTTGACATATAAAATTGTATACCGCTTACAAACTTACACAGTTAATACAACAAACCTTAGCCAGAAGATAGCTATGTAATCTTATAGGGCAGATCAATTAAAGAGAAAAATCATTAACAACTTATTTTCAAACTTCATTATTTTTAATATGCATGTTGATTTAAATACATATGTTTCTAGAATCAGTGTGAAACATGGAAAGAAAATATGTTTTGAAGAACTATTTTCAAGTTCTGTCTCTGCCACTTATTGACTGTGAGATCTTAATGAAGTTATTTAACGTCTGTGAACCTTTATTTCCTTACATATAAACTGGAGATTTAAATGCCTACTTGCATTTCATATGAGGACAATGTAATGTGTATAAATTGCCTGGCTCCACTATGCATTCAGTTCATTTTAGTTCCTTCCTTCTTTTCCCCCTAGATATCCCCTATTCCCAACCCCTCCCCAAAAAAGGAGTCCATTTTAATATTTTAATTTGGCCAAAGACTACCGTATATTCTTGTGTATCAGTCAACAAGGATAACGGATAAATTTTCTTGATAAACATTAGGTTTCATCTATATCTTTCCAAAGAATATCAACATTCTCTGAGAACAAAGACCAAGGGAAGAGCTCTGATGCCTGCCACTTACCTGGCAGCAGTTAGTTCAAGTCCCAGAACCTGCACATTAGCAATGGCAGAGAAGCAGTGAACTTAAGTTAGAGTCAAGTTGCACTTGGAGAAGCTATTGCTAGTCAGGTTTCCTTTAGAGAAAGCCACAAATCCTACTCAGATTAATTTAGTCAACTCAGTTATTCCAGTTCAGGTCATTGACTTTGCATAAATTCTGGCTTAGTTCTACACTGCTCCCTTTAGCTCCTATCACTGCATGCATACTACCACCAGAGAGAGGTGAGGAATACAAGATGTCACAGAAATATAAGTCAGCTATCAGAAAAATATGAATGGGATTACCTATGGATCAAAATCACCTAGACGCCTCTAGACACATTCTGAAATAACTGAATGTCTCAGTGATTAACCCATTTGCATCCCCAAACAAAATCACATTAGTTAAGATTATTTGGTATTCCTGATTAAGTTTGTGAGGTTGATTAAAGCTTGTTTTATGTGCTGTAATTTTTATATGCTTAATTTTTAAAAAGTGAACTGGTGATTTGATCATTATACCTCATAAATATGTAATATTACAATGTGTCAATTTTTAAAAAGTGAACTGGCAAGGTGAGTCATATGCAAATTTCTCACAACGACTAAGCTTTCTAAGCAGGGTGTTCAGTTCACCTGAAAAATTCAATTGCCACATTGAAATTGACTTTTACATCATCATTTTAGATAAAGTCCCTCAGATCAGACTATTGAATATTAGCTGTTAGGGTCATGGTGGGAAACAACTGCTCTGATGAAACTATTGTATATCATTGCTGACATTTGGAGATCCAACTTGGTTGGGCATCCCTGAAATCATTAATCTCACTTAATAGCTCTGTTTTTCAAGGGAATCTAGCTAATTTTACAGAACCTATTGAACTACTTAACAGCCATGAAGAAAGGATAATTTCCAAGAGCACTCAAACTTCATGGAAATGGATTCTTAAATAATTTAATAGGAAGAAAGGAAAGTTTATCGTGATTAAATTACATTTGATGGTGCTTTTCTTTATTGGTAAATATATGCTACTGAAATTAGAACTGCAGGAACAAGCATGTGTTTTATAAGGTTTTAGATGAAATATCTTTGTATGAAATCCCATAAGTGGTGAGAGGACTGAGAGAGATGTATATTAATGGGGTGCCTGAAGGTAGCTCCCATACAAGCAGTCTCTGCAATACAGAAAGACTCCATAAGAGCAAGAACTGCATCTGGATTCAGTAAATATTTGATCAGTCAATTTATAAACACAAGTGCTCTGCTTCATTCTATGCCACCTTCATTTCTGCAAACACAAACATACAAAGATAAATGTACAATTTAAAGTAAGGTTATGGGGGAGAGGCAGAAAATTAAAAACCCCAGACTGGTTTACAGCTAGTGAGTATTTGTACAACAGGGCCTGTGGCTAACAGCCAGCAATTCTACCTGGTGGATGTTTCAGTGGCAACAACTATTAAATACGTTGAATAACACCACAGATGTCCTTTTATTTAACCTCATTTTATTTAGATCTAAGCACATTCTTTCTTAAAATATTCTTGATATCAGAACCAAACAGAATTTCTAAAGGTGATTAACAGAAATTAAAGTAGGAAAGAGGATGAACTGTCATTACGGTTATTTCTACCCCAACTAGACCCACCTTTAGAACTTCATGGCAAAATATTGAAGCCAACTAGAAAAAATCTTTGATGTGAGACAGAGTGGTAATTTAGAACATGAACTAGGATGGACTCTATGATAGAGTTTTAACTAGAGCTCTTCCACTAACTTTCAAACAGATTTGAAATAAATCATTCAGTAGGTTTTCTTAGCTCATCTATAGAGTGAAAAGTTTGGGATATGTGAATTCTAGGATCCCTTCCAGTTCCATCATTTAATAAAATCAGGTGTGCTTTTTCCTGAAAAAGGATTTTTGTCAACAGTGTGTGTATAAGGACAAAATAATATTTTGTATAAGGACTATATCTTAATCCCAGCATTTTAAATTCCTATTGGTATTTATAGAATGGTTTCATATGTATGTGGCTTTGAATTCTACATAAATATTTTAAAACTTGGCTTAAAAGGGTTTATAACTTGTGCCAACCAATTTAGTTTGACTCAGAAAGTCTCCTGTGTAAGACATAATAGAAGGGTAATTCATCCATATTTGTGAAAGTGGACTTTCAAAACCAAGCACCAACATATTTAACCAATTATATATTTACCAGAGTTTCAATTAGCCAAACAAGTTGTCGCAAAGTCCTGCAGTTTCTTTTGCAATATAATAAAGAAATGCTGATAAGTCTGCAACATTTGCCTTTTACTGCAGCCTCTTCTGCTAATCAAGAGACCAACATACTTTTCATTCAGGAAATCAATGGAAGTCAATTATTACCCAGACTTAGCCATCCATTCTTTGAGTATTCATTACACATTGATATTGGCAAATACAATTAGAAATAACAGCTAATTTAAACGGATTTATTTAGAGGATCCATGGTTGCAGGACTTTGTAGAACTTTTAATATCCTAACATACTTGTGAATTTACAGAGAAGATCATATGGTATTGCACATTTCACAAACTTTGTTACGTGAGCTACTCATTCCTCTTTGAGTGTTCACAGAGATCATATTTTGTAAAGCTAGTGTGGAAATGCTGTTTTAGTTTATTTTCTATTACAGTGTCAAATAGAGTCAATATTTATCTATAAATTGCTATCTTGTCTCTGTCTGCCAAATACATGTTTTGTATTTTAGTAATGGTTAGGTTAGAGCCTACCTTGGAGTGAAAAAGACCTTTAATTATGGTCCAGTTGTCTAATTTTATAAATTATGAAATGCATGCCCAGAAAGATACAGTGACATGCTTAAGAGTCATGTGGTGAGTTTGAAGTTGTTCTGGGATTACAATATGGATCTCTTATTCCTTAGCCTATTATTTTTTTCCATTATACCACACTGACTTTTCTTCTAATATTTGCCATAGTTGATCTTAACAGAAGTTAAAAAGTTACAAAGAAATCCTGAACATACTAATTATAGTCAGGTTCTCCAAAGAGAAGACTCTTATGATAATTAAATTCTCATTTGTCCAAAACTGAGTTTACTTTATTATTTATATCTGACAGTCTATATGTAGTGACTCAGAACACGGACTTTGGAGTTACTCCACTTAGGGTTTCTTCAATATGCTAGTAATTCCAGTATCTTCATGCAGATCCTTTAGACTGGATTATTTTTCTCCCAATATCTCACATACTGAAGTTCAGCTTTACCTTAAAAAAGCATTGAAACACATCTAACAAGTGCAGGATATATTTTTAATTAAATTGATTTGGACCAAACAGTTTCTATCCCCCCATTATCACGGCTGTTATTAGAGTTCTAATACTAGAAAGTATGCATAAGGTTACAATTTCCTTTTCTTAAATTAGTTTTAATTAGACAAATCACATCTAATTATTCATTAATAAGAGCCATTTGAGTAATGGCACAATGCTGAACTGCACATAATTCTGAACCATTTCTCTAAGATCTCCTTGTTTATTAATGTTGCCTGACCAACTACTTAGATGTCATGTGTCTGTTTCAGTCAATAAATATTTATTGAGCACTTACTATGTGCAAGGCTTTGTGTTGAGTCTTGTATTAACCACTCTGTTACACAGGATTTGGTACTCAAATTTGAAGTAAAGTCTAATTATTTCTGAAAACTTCCACCAAACCAGTATATATCATTGCTTCATTTTACATCTTATATCACTGTTTTGTTTCCCATTAGCAAGTATGAATAAAGTCCCTTAAGGAGATGGGTCTTAGAGTAGAAATGCTGACAAAAATGTGACCAGAAACGTTTCAAAATTTGTCAGATAATTTATATCATTTCCACCAGGGTTAGGCTAGCATCTTGGAGTAGAAATATGCTTTCTAGTCATTTCCCCTTAATAGCTGGAAATATATATCTGGACTGTGGGCTTTTGATCTTTAAACTTCTAGGCAGTGATAAAAAAAACATCATTTTTTGTGCTTAAAAATAATAGTGAAAATAACATATATGAGTTGATAAACAGATATAATAAAGATCAAGAGTGATTTGAGACTGGGTTCCCCATGGAAACTTTGAAAAGATCTTATATGAAGAGCACGACTATTAGATCTTCTTTCCATTTATACACTCAAAAAAACATGTATTGTACAAGTATGATATGGAAAGCCCTGAGCTAGTTGTAGTCAGGAATATTGTTAACACAGAAATAGCTTGGTGGTTGGAGAGACCACTCTGAGGGCACAGGACTAGGAGTCAGAACACCTGATCTGTCCACTCAGTAACTTCATGACTGGAAACTAACCTAATCTCCTTGAGCTTTGAATTGCTCATCCATAAACTCAGTGTAAAAGGAGAATCTACATTTTTTCTTAAGAACGAAATCAAAGAACATGTATATAATAATCTAGCATGGTACTGAAAACACAGTAACTATTAAATGCTAATTAGATGCTATATACATATAATGCAAGATACAAAGTGGTTAAGTTTATAAGAAATCAGTGTGTGGCTAAGTTAGCATGACTGGTATAAAAATACATAGCTGTGACAGGTCACTGACATGAGTAAAAGAAAAAGTCTTATTTCTTTCAATATGACATCATTTTTACTCTGTTTCCCCTATCAACTGAATTCTTCCCCTTATTGTGTGTCATGCTGTTTACCAATAACACCTCTCCAATGCAGAAAGTGCCAAATGTTTTTACCAGCTAGACTTGGAGCTTGGATTTAGATGGACATTTTAAACTCATGAAGAGGAATAGGAAGGCACTCTGTTTTGCTTAATGTGGCAATATAAATTGGGTTTATGGCCACATTATGCCTTGGCAAGTTAGTTCCTGTAATAATGAAGACTAATTTTCAAATAGATTGTATAATCAAGGAGTTGTCCAAACAGAATGCTTTGCTATGGCAACAAACTAGCCTATCCTGTGGTTTCACAAAATTCATTTGCTTATTCACTTAGACTGCACCTACAGAAACATATTAAATAGTACTGTCTAGAAAGAAATGCCAAATTTTATAGTTAAAAAAATTCCAGGCCTTGGGTGACAACAGCTCATAGCTGTTTTGAGACAAGCCATGTTCCTGTTCACTACTGTTTGCCCATATTCCTCATCCTACTCCTCATTCTCATAGTCAGGATATTGGTTGAAAGGTTCTTGAAAAATACTTCTCCAAAGGAGTAATCGCCTGTGAGATGCCCCTTATAGTAAGGGCTTTGTACCAAGGCTAAAGAATGTTGAAGACCTCAGAAATTCCACTTTTGCTTCATGAAGAGCAAAGAGAGAAATTTTTAAGTAAAAGGGTCACTCGTTCTCATGACTTGCAGGCTTAATCAACTAGAGTGGTTTAGAAATTGCCATTGAACTAAAAGAGCATTTTCCAAAGTGTATTCTATAGATGGATTATTAACTGTTTTCACACCATAAAAATGTTTAATGGTCAATCAGTTTTGGGAAATGAAGAGTTAACATCAAAGGACTTATGTTTAAGTCTTTAATCCATCTGGAGTTAATTTTAGTGTAAGGTGTCAGTTTCTGCTTTCTGCACATGGCTAGCCAGTTTTCCCAGCACCATTTATTAAACAGGGTATCCTTTCCCCATTGCTTGTTTTTGTCAGGTTTGTCAAAGATCAGGTGGTTCAAACACCGCATATTCTCACTCATAGGCGGGTGTTGAACAATGAGAACACATGGACACAGGGAGGGGAGCACCACACACTGGGGTCTGTCAGGGAGAAATAGGGGAGGGACAGCGGGGGGTAGGGAGTTGGGGAGAGATAGCATGGGGAGAAATGCCAGATATAGGTGATGGGGAGGAAGGCAGCAAATCACACTGCCGTGTGTGTACCTATGCAATAATCTTGCATGTTATTCACATGTACCCCAAAACCTAAAATACAATAAAAAAAAAAGAGCCTCAAGTGAAAATGTTCTACACTGTGACCTAATGAACAACCAGATGATAAAAGGTGGAAATTGAAGAGACTGGACAAGACTCTCACCTGGTGGTTGGTCATCCCAAGTGTCTGCAGAGGCAAATCAAGGGGATTACTAAAGGGGAAACAGGAATATTTCTCAGGAAAACAGTTCTAGATTCATGAAAATACAACTAAGTTCAGAAACATCCTTTACTTTACACCAAGCAGAAGCTCTTGCTAGTCATACATTTGTCGATTTCTGAAAGGGGTGTTATAAGGTGTGTCTGTGTCCCACCCAAATCTCATCTTGAATTGTAGCTACCATAATTCCCATGTGTTGTGGAAGGGACTCAGTGCGAGATAATTGAATCATGGGATGGGGGTTCCCCCATACAGTTCTCACCATAGTGAATAAGTCTCACAAGATCTGATGGTTTTATTTGTTTTTGGTTTTTTTTGAGATGGAGTTTTGCTCTTGTTGCTGAGGCTGGAGTGCAGTGGCACGATCTTGGCTCACTACAACCTCCGCCTCCCAGGTTCAAGTGATTCTCCTGCCTCAGCCTCCCAAGTAGCTGGGATTACAGGCATGCACCACCATGCCCGGCTAATTTTGTATTTTAAGTAGGGACGGGGTTTCACCATGTTGGACAGGCTGGTTTCGAACTCCTGACCTCAAGTGATCCACCTGCCTCGCCTCCCAAAGTGCTGGGATTACAGGCATGAGCCACCAAGCCCAGCCGATCTGATGGTTTTATAAGGGGTTTCCAGCACTGCACTCCAGCCTGGGTGACAGAATGAGAATGTCTCAAAAAATATATAAACAAAAAATAAATAAATTACATAATCCACAAAGTGCAATGACACTGCAGAATTTGGCTGTTGGCCGGGCACAGTGGCTCATGCCTGTAATCCCAGCACTTTGGGAGACCAAGGTGGGTGAATCACGAAGTCAGGAGATCAAGACCATCCTGGCCAATGTGGTGAAACCCCATCTCTAGTAAAATACAAAAATCTAGCCGAGCATGGTGGCCCACGCCTGTAATCCCTGCACTTTGGGAGGCCAAGGCAGGCGGATCACGAGGTCAGGAGTTTGAGACCAGCCTGACCAATATGGCGAAACCCCGTTTCTACTAAAAATACAAAAATTAGTCGGGAGCTCAGCTACTCAGGAGGCTGTGGCAGGAGAATCACTTGAACCTGGGAGGTGGAGGCTGCAATGAGCCAAGATTGCGCCACTGTACTCCAGTCTGGGCGACAAAGCAAGACTCTGTCTCAAAAAAAAAAAAAGATCTAAGCATGGATTATGCTAATATTTATAAATTGGATTATGTAACTATACGATGCTAACACATTGCTAAGGAGTTCATGACAAACCTGTAACTTTTACGCAGGGGATTAAAGACTAAAAGGATACTTAAAATGGAAGAGACGACCTTTACTCGCAAACAAATTCTGTGGCTGTTCTGCCCATGAGTCGAGATTTACAAGAACGAGTCAGAGGGACTGGATAGACGTGAAAGCAGAATTTGCTTGAGGAAAATGACAGGGTATCACGGGGAATTTAAGTCCACACATAAAAATAATATCACCCTCCTGAATCCTTCAACCTTTTTCCACCTAGCACCACTTCAACCTTTGGTGGCAGTCTCTGACTTTAACAAGATTTTATCTTTGGACTAATGGTATAAATTTTACCCATCCCCGTCCCTGACTAACTCTCATTGAAATATAGAGGAACAGATGATCAAGACTCTGCTAGCAGAAGAAAAAGAGAGAAAGGAGAGATGAACAAGTCAGGTGTGACCGGAAGCTTATTAATCTTGTGTGCTGTTGGCTTAGTTTAAGATGATACACCCCTGAATTGTGTTCAGATCACACAAGAAGGTATCAAATGACCTCACGAAAGCGAGATGGCACTGAACCCCAAGGTAAGAGATTTGTGCAGACAGCATTTAAAGGTTTGTGTCCCTGCTTGGCAGGGCAGACATCAAAATGCCTTATCTGGATGTGACTCAGATACCACTCTGAAGGAGGCTGACTTTGTAACTCGGGAGCGCACACAATGGCAGGAAGCAAAGCAACATTTGGCAGAACAACTTGGGCCAACGTGGCATGAGATCAAAGAGGAGAACAGGACGTGCTGAGGCCAGAGAGGCTGAGTCAGAAAGAGAAGAGGATGTTTTCTTGTGGTCACTGCAGACATAGGTTTTGTTATAAGCACTAGATAGGCTGGAAAGCCCCCATCCTAATTCCACGTCCGCAAGCCCAAGAAGATGGGGCAAGTCCTCGTAAGGCTCTGTCTACAGAGACGTTGTGTGAGCCTTGGTAATGAGAGACCCAAAGCCAGCACTTAGATAGTACTGCTCCAGGAAAGGGAATTAAGGGCTTTAAAGATGGTTGCTGAATCACTTGAACCCGGGAGGCAGAGGATGCAGTGAGCCAAGGTTGCACCATTGTACTCCAGCCTAGGCAACAAGAGCACAGCTTGGATGCTGAGGCCAGGCTCACTGCAGCCTATAGTCCCAGCCACTCTGGAACTGAGGCTGGAAGATGATTTGAGCCCCGCAGTTCAGTGCCACAGTGAGCTATGATTGTGCCACTGCACTCCAGCCTAGGTGACAGAGCCAAACCCTAACTCTAAAACAAAAAACAAACAACAACAACAACAAAAAAAACAGAGAATGGATGCTGAACTTACACTATTTTACACTAGCTCTTATTTTTATTTTATTTACTTTTTTTTTTTTTTGAGACAGGGTCTCGCTCTGTCACTGAGGCTGGAAGGCAGTGGCACAATCTCAGGTCACTGCAACCTCTGCCTCCCAGGTTCAAGTGATTCTCCCACCTCAGCCTCCTAAGTAGCTGGCACTTTAGAGGCACACACCACCACATCCAGCTAATTTTTTGTATTTTTAGTATAGATGGGATTTCACCATGTTAGCCAGACTGGTTTCGAACTCCTGACCTCCAATGATCTGCCTGCCTCAGCATCCCAAAGCTGGGGTTGCATGCATGAGCCACTGTGCCTGGCCACCACACTAGCTTTTAAATATACTTTCTAGAGGGGACATGATGGAAACGATGAGGGAGGCATAGTTAAGAAGTTAGTCTTTCTCTTTCCCCCTTCACAGTTCTGTTCTCTAGATGCCATCAGGGCTCAGGGTTTCTAGCCATTCTTCTAGAATTGTCTACCCATATAGAAGCATTTCTAAAAATATGCAACTGAGATCTGTTTTGCCACTTGACATTTTTACTTAACAATATATCTTGGCTATCTGACCATATGATTACATACAGGTCCGTTCCATTCCTTTGCTTCTTGGTTACTAGTCCCCTGACGAGTGCATGCTACATTTACTGAACCAATCTTCTGTGAATGGGCATTCAGGTTATTTAGAGTTTTGTGTTTTGCAGCCCTCTTCTAACAATGCTGTCACGTATATCCTTGCATGTATTTCCTTGCATATTTGTGCACCTTTTAGGGGTGGGGACAGGACCGCGGGATGAGGTTGAAGCAGCCCAGATCTTTTGGATAAAGCTCCACTGTGCCCAGGGCCACAGCATGGCAGCAGCCCAGGGTTCACAGAGGATTCCAAGAGCTACCTGCTAGGGGCAGAGTCAGCGATGCTGGTGAAAGCAGTGGGTGGTACTTTCTGTCTCATGTGACACCGGGCCAACTGGGGAGACGTGGTGCCTGAAAGGACCTCAGGAAACTCACCCAGGAGAACACGAGCCTCATCCAGGGCTCCCCTGTGACTGCTCGCCAGAACAAAGCCCAGAACAGCCCCCTGCCCTGGGGATCAACGCAGCGCCCTTGGGAGAGGCGGGGCCAGCTGGGAGTCTTCCATAGCCCTGGGCACTTTAGGAAACGAGGAGAGTGACCTGCCGAGGGCCCAGGCCCTTTGCTGGGGATTCCAGGCCTGAGCACCCCACCCAGAAATGAGCAGACCAGAGGCGGAGGGGCAGCTGCCCAGGTCGGGGGTGAATCCGCTGAACGTCTCCCTGGTCCTCAGGTCAGTTTCCTGGTTATTCCCACAGGTTATTTTTCCGGATGAATTCGCACCACCTCTCATCACCTTACCCACTCCTCGCCCCACATCCTCTTCGTATTTGATTGGAAGTGAATTAGGGAAAATTGACATTTTTACAACATTTGAGTCTTCGTAGCCAAAACAAGGAATGTTTTTATTTAAGTAAACTGACATCTTATTTATTATTATTATTATTAAGACAGTGTCTTTCTCTGTGGCCCAGACAGGACTGCAGTGGTGCAACCTCACTGCAGCCCTGATCTCCTGGGCTCAAGCGGTCCTCCCACCCCAGCTTCCTGAGTAGCTGAGACTGCAGGTGAATGCCACCAAGCCTGGCTAATTTTTTTCATTTTTATTTTTAGAGAGACAAAGTCTTGCCATGTGGTCCAGGCTGGTCTTGAAGACCCGGCCTCAAATGATCTTCCTGCTTCAAGCTCCTGAACTGTTGGGATTACAGTCATGAACCACTACACCCTGTGACTTTTTTTTCACTCGCTTCCTTCCTTCCTTCCTTCCTTCCTTCCTTCCTTCCTTCCTTCCTTCCCTCCCTCCTTCCCTCCTTCCCTCCCTCCTTCCTTCCTTCCTTCTTTCCTTCTTTCCTTCCTTTATCTCTCTCTCTCTCTCTCTCGGCTGGAGTGCAGTGACATGATCTTGCTTCACTGCAACCTCTGCCACCCAGGTTAAAGCGATTCTCCCACCTCAGCCTCCCAAGTAGCTGGGATTACAGGTGCTGGGCCCATGCCCAGCTAATTTTTGTATTTTTAGTAGAGACAGAATTTCATCATGTTGACCAGGCTGGTCTCAAACTCCTGACCTCCAGTGATCCACCCACCTCAGCCTCCCAAAGTGCTGGGATTAGAGGCGTGAGCCACCACACCTGCCCAGTACCTTTTTTAAATCAGCTCTTGGCTCTTGGGTTACAAGCCAAGCCAGTGGACGAAGCATTGGAAGAGTTTCTCTAGGAACAGGATTTCTCCCTCTCTCCACAAGCTTCCCTAGCAACGGCAGGTCATGCCCATGGGAGCAGCTTTGCCTCCTACATGCCACCCAGACTCACTGTCACAGCAAAAGGCTGCCATAAATAACCAGGTCCTGGCTCCTGGTCGTAGCCTCCCAGGAATGAAGCAGGTGCCTCTGTCAAGTGATATTTAAGGAGCTGGAAGGGCTCAGGTACGCAGCTTGTAAACCTTGGCAGAAGCGACTTGGCCCCCACTATGCAATTTTGTGCTGTGCTGTTCCCAAACATCCCGCTGCTAATGCTCCTTTTTTACAGCATTTTAAAACTAATTTTCCAGTGAGTGTCATAAAATCACTCTATACAAGAAGTCAGCTCCGTAATCTCCATGACATAAACTCTAAAAGCAAGATGTAAAATGCTGTTGGGATGCTCTGTCATGCTTTTACACTGCGCTCATTTGTAAGTTTATTAGCAAATCATTAGGCTATAAAAATACACATCCGGCAACTGAACCGAAGAACTGCTTACCAATTATAGTAGGAGACATGGTTAGCTTTTGTGACTTGCTAGGATGCAGAAAAATCATTCAATCTGTGCATGGCTAGCTAGTTTTGTAGGCGTTTGCTTTCTGGGAAGGTTTCCCTGACAAACAAACCATTAGCCTGAGAACTGGTGTTGCTTTGTGGTTTAATACACTGTATGTCACAATGAGAAGTTCCTATCCTTGCCTCTCTTTTTATGTATATAGCTTGTCTTCCTAAGCATAGCATGATTCTCTAAGGGCAGAGACCATGCACTGTGATTTCTTCTGTGCAGCTCCGAACATCTGTCAGTGGTTCTCAGGAAATACTTCTTGCAGACCATGACTGTGAGATCACAGTAACAGACTCATAGAAATGGCTTATGTGGGCCAGGCGCGGTGGCTCACGCCTGTAATCCCAGCACTCTGGGAGGCCGAGGCGGGTGAATCAC
>CAUYLG010063362.1:0-12398 GCA_963573385.1 Cacajao melanocephalus
CATCACTGTAACTATTCTTCCTCTCTTCTGGCATCATTAGCTCTCCTCTCCCTCTACAATTCCTTCTTAATCAGGGTACAACATGTAGGGATTTTTTTCTGCATATTGAAACAAAATTAACACACACAAACACATACAAAACTCTCTTGATCTCTAAAAGGTATTAGTCAGAGTTCTCAAGAGAAGCAGAATTGATGGGATATAGATAGACGAGAGAGAGAGAGAGAGAGATAAATAGAGATAGAGATCTATAGATGGAGATTAATTACAAGGACTTGTCTCATGTAATCATGGAGGCTGACAAGTCCCAAAATTTGCAAAGTGTTTTGGCAAGCTGATGGCCCAGGATAGCTGATAGTGTAATTTCAGCTCAATGTGCTTGAGACCCAGAAAGAGCCAATGTTTCTGTTTGTATGCAAAGAAAGGAAAAAAAAAAAGTCTGTGTCCTACTTTGAATGCTGTCAGGCAGAAAGAATTCTCTATTGCTTGGGAGAGGATCAGTCTTTTCATTATATCAAGGCTTTCAATTGATTAGATGAGACCTTCCCACATTAGTGAAAGCAATCTGCTATATTCAGTCTGCTGATTTAAATGTTAGTCTCATGGTAAAAAACACCTTTGTAGAAACAACTAAGATAATTTTTGACCAATTATCTGAGCACCTTGTGACCCAACGAAATTGGCACATAAAATTTACCATTGCAATCTCCCTTTCTTATTCATCATTTCTTTTTGAGACGGAGTCTCACTCTGTCGCTCAGGCTGGAGTGCAGTGGCGCAATCTCAGCTCACTGCAACCTTGGCTCACTATAACCTCCGCCTCCCAGTTTCAAGCAATTCTCTTGCCTCAGCCTCCTGAGTAGCTGGGACTACAGGTGCAAGCCACCACACCCGGCTAATTTTTTATTATTTTGTAGAGGCAGGGTTTCACCATGTTGGCAAGGCTGATCTTAAACTCCTGATCTCAGGCAATCTGCCCACCTCAGCCTCCCAAACTGCTGGGATTACAGGCATGAGCCACTGCAGCCAGCCCCTCTTCACCATTTTTCTTTTTGACTTTATAACCAAACTTCTCAAAGTTATGACTTTACCAATTGTCTCTAATTTTTTTTTAACCTTTCATTCATGACTGAACCCATTCCACTTAGGCTTTCTTTCACAACCACAGAAAATGCTTTTGTCAAGGACCCATAGGCTTTTCCTACTGGATGCTATGGTCAAGTCATAGTTGACTAATGGGAAATCCCATTAAAGAAGGGATAATTATCTGTTGTGTTGGTTGTTGCACCTTTACCTCTTAGGACAGCAGTAAGACCTCAATTAATATTTGTTGAATTATTAATTAAAAAATAACAATTATTTGGCTCAGAACCAGTATTTGTCACATCTGACTGTTTTTCTTCTCCTTTAAACTGTGTCTCCCCTTGGATTTTAAACCTATTCTAATTTTCTTTCCAACTTGCTGGATGTTTTGTTTTTCAGTATTATTTGTTGATTTCTATTTATTTTCCATGCTTTTTAGTTCAGACTGTCTGAGGTTCAGTTCTTGGTGTTTTTGTCTGCTATTTCTCACTCTCTAAGGCATTCATGATACAATTTTAAATCCTAGCCATATGCTGATGACTCCAAATTTTGTGTCTTTGGTCTAAATTTTTCTTGAACTTAAGACTTCTCTAGTCGAGCTCCTGCTTATATATTCATATTTTTCCAAAAGATTTTAAAAACCTCTTCAACTAAAATTAACTATCTCTACTTCTGGCTTTTCAATAAACCTTAATTTTATACTTTGTTGAATGCCTTCTATGTCCTAGATTCATGTATGTTCTAATATTTAATAATTTATTCCAACCAGTAGTGCAATGCCTATGAACTTACAAGAAATGTTTTGTGAAGAATATATAAGTTCTCACTAAAGTCCTATAAAGTAAAAATCATTCCTAATATAATGAAGAAAATGAGTTTCAATAGCATTAAGCATCTTGGAGAAGGCTTTATAGTTGGTAAATGGACTCAGAGTGAAATTCAAGGCCTTTGACACTAATTCCAATCCTTTTTCCACTTCAGAACACTCTTCAACCATATGGGTCATAGTTCCCAGTTTAGACATGAGTGTACAAGTTGCCTGCATGGGCTGTCACCCCAGTGCTCTTTATTCCATAGGAGAGAGATTGAGCGACTTTCTGACTTGCAAACAAAAGGTTATAAACTTAGTATTACTAAATCAGAAACTTATGTTACTTACATGTTTGGCTTTATAATGTTCCCTTTCATTATTATAAGATGGCATAAAAGTAGATAAAGTAAGTGTATGTTTATTGCAGCACTATTCACAATAGCAAAGACTTGGAACCAACCCAAATGCCCATCAATGATAGACTGGATAAAGAAAATGTGGCACATATATACCATGGAATACTATGCAGCCATAAAAAAGGGTAAGTTCATGTCCTTTGCAGGGACATGGATGAAACTGGAAACCATGATTCTCAGCAAACTGACACAAGAACAGAAAACCAAACACTGCATGTTCTCACTCATAGGTGAGAACATGAGAACACATGGATACCAGGAGCGGAACATCACATGCCAGGACCTGGGGGATGGGGGGCTAGGGGAGGAATAACAGTGGGTGGGGGAATTGGGGAGGGATAGCATTAGGAGAAATACCTAATGTAGATGACGGGCAATGGATGCTGCAAACCACCACCATGGCATGTGTATACCTATGTAACAATTCTGCATGATCTGCACATGTACCCCAGAACTTAAAGTATTATTAAAAAAAAAAAGAAGAAGACTGGTAATTTTAGCTGTCAAGTCACTCAGAAGTGGAAAAAAAACAAAGCCAGACAAAAACATGAATAAAAGTAGTGAGGGGGTGAAAGACCGATGGTAAGAAAAGTATAGTAGAAAGAACATTAAAGAGAAAAAAAGCTAAGCCTTACAGAGCTTCCTAATGTCTAAGTGCAACTTTAGTGTAAAATACTATCTAGTAGCCGGTTTAAAATATTCTGGTTACTGGGATAGGCATATGTATATTATAATTTTTCTAAACAATTCCACAAAATTATCTTTTACAATTATACATGCTTTTATATCACTAGTTCTTCATTTGATCCAAACAGAAATCAATTCTCAGGTTTATGGTCAAAAATAATATAATTAAACTACATCTTGAAATAACAATAGACACGCTTGCATACCTGATCACAATGGAGTAATAAGAATAGACCTACCCTCTCTCTTTGAACAAACAAACCTTTTAAAAAAGGACACAACGGTTTTCAAGACGTGGATCATCAGACAATGAAAGATAGTGATCCCTGAGAGACAGGAAATGAATGAGGTAAGGAGTATGCTTGCCTCAGCTTTTCACAGTTATTTATATTCCTAGTGAATTCAGTACTGTGACCTATACATTTATCCATTCCACAGATATACACTGAGCTTCTGTCTGTAGAAGACTCTGTTGCAGTTGCCTGAATAAAAACGATATACAAACCAGAAAGGTAGGGTGGCTGCATCAGCTTTTGCACATTGTTCACCGTGTAAGAGTGACCTGTCAAAGGTTGAGTATTGATGAAAATTCCACCAGTTTCCAATCCACAGTCTGTAGAGGCTGCAACTACTCAGGGAGATTCCTACTTTTATTTCACACAAAGGACTTATAGCGGGGTCTCACACACATGGTTTGTATTCTTATTTAGCTTGCACTCCAGTGGTAGAGATATGTAATAAACATATAGAGAGGACAATTATAAGTGATAAGTGCAATACAGAGAATCAAAATAGGATGCTGAGAAAGAAAGTCATAAGGGGGTACCTTATTTATTTGTTGACTAATTTCTTCATCGCATTACTTTTAATTAATTTTAAAGATAATATGTATGTTTAAAAAAAAAGCCAAAGGGGAAAAGAGAATATAGAAAAAAAAATCAATTCTTTTTTTTTTATTGGTACATGATAGTTGTAGATATTTGGGGGGCATGTGATATTTTGCTACATGCATAAGATGTATTATGATCGAGTCAGCATATTTCAAGTATTCATCACCTCAAGTATTTATCATTTCTAAATGTCGAAAATAGTTCAAGTCTTCTTCTCTAGCTATTTGGAAGCAATACATTATTGTTAATTACAGTCGCTGTACGCTGAAATCACGTTAGGGCTTACTCCTTCTATTTAACTGTATGTTTGTGCCTGTTAACCAAGCTTTCTTCACCCTCCCTACTCACAATCCAAACACCCTTCCCAGCCTCTGGTATCTATCATTCTACTCACTACCTAATTTTGGTATATATACACAATGAAATACTATTTGGCTGTAAAAAAGAGTGAAATCATGTCATTTGCAGCAACATAGACAGAACTGGAAGTCATTATATTAAGTGAAATAAGCTAGGCACAGAAGAAAAAAGCAATTCTTTATACCTTTTTTTCCTCCATGGCAGATCTCAAATTGCCAGTTATTTTCTACAGAGAAAATTAGGGTTACTAGGGTGACTAATTTCTCTTGAAGTTATATAAAGATATTTCATATATATAAAACCATACATGTGCATGTTTAAAAATGGTCTCAACAAACGAAAGCATGCTAAAAACATGGTTCTGTTTCTAGTTTTTTCTCATTAAAATACATTGCAGATTATTCCAATTCAGCTTATAGAGCTGTTTTCTTCTTTTACATGGCTGCTAATATAACATTGAAAGAATTCTTGGTTTATTTAATCAGTATTTTTTGTTTAATTAATGGAAATTTAGGTCTCATCCAATCTGTTGCTGTTAAAAAGACAAAGTGGTATTAAATATTGTTGAACATATGTCATTTCACACATGTGCAAGTTTTCTCTATGGAATAACTTCCAAAAACTGAAATTGCTGAGTTGAAATTCGAATTCTAATTTAATAGGAATTGCTATTTTATTTTCCCTGAAGTTGTACTAATATAAACTTCTATCAGTGGTATATAAAAGTGTTTTATAATTTCCACATGTGAGTATTATCAAACTATTAGACCTTGCCAACAAATTAGGTTTAAAGGATGACATTTTTCAAAGTTTTAATTGAAATGTATTTTTTTCTTTTGTTTTTTTCTTTTTTATTTTTTGACATGGAGGCTCACTTTGTCACTCAGGCTAGAGTGCAGTGGCACAATCTTGGCTCGCTGCAACCTCCGCCTCCCAGGTTCAAGCAATTCTCATGCCTCAGTCTTCAGAGTAGCTGGGACTACAGGCATGCACCACCATGCCTGGCTAATTTTTGTATTTTTAGTAGAGACTGGGTTTTGCCATGTTGCCCAGGCTTGTCTTGAACTTCTTACTTCAGGTGATCCACCCAGCTCGGCCTCCCAAAGTGCTGGAATTACAGATGTGAGCCACCACCCCCAGCCTTAAATATATTTATTTGCGGGAGATTTCATACTGTTAGATATTTTGTTTTTTCTTTTATCAAAACTGTGTTTGCATTGCCTTTAGTCATTTTTCTATTAGGTTCTTCATATTTTTTTGTTTCTTATCTAATTTCAGGGGATCATCTTATATTTAGAACCTTAGTCATTAACTAATATAATCTGCAGATATTCTCCCTAGCTTATTGCTTGCCTCTTGACTTTTGTCTGTGGCACTTTTTTTCACACAGAATTTTAAATTTATTTTGATGTACTCAAATTTTTAAACTAAGTAAGTTATTAAGAGAGAACATGGGAGGATGCCAGGGATTGATAGTGGAAAGATGTTTAATTAATGGATTAGAGAATGGAGAAAATGCAAGGATTAATTTCCAGATAAGGGAATACAAGGTGAATGGGCTGATAGGTTGAAATGAAGGGCAGAGGGTCGAATGATGTCCTATGTAAGTAATCAGAAACACATTGGTGGTGACAAATTTAGAATACAACCATGGGAGTGGTATCTTGCAGAAAATGGATAATTACCCATGCTTACTTGGAAGAATGGAGAGAAATGGGTGTTAGGAAAATTTCTCATTTGGACATTGATGTGGTAGCTGTATTACTAAAAAGTCATGACAGTAGTTATGGGTATGCCTGAAAGCAACATAAAAATACTTAGTAATTGCTCAATTGCAAGGAGCTGTTGCAAAAGATCAGATGACATGGTTTTACTTCATTTTGTTGTTTTAATCCTATTTATGGTGTAGTGTTATGGATGAAGGACTGGATGGATAGTCAGAAGACAGCTCTCTTGTGTGAGACTCTCTTCTTCTCTAAGCCTCAGTATTCTTATTTGTAATATTTGTTCATTGGACTAAATAAATGATATAATTACGCCTCACTGTAATATGTTATTAAAGTGCCCTGAGAAGCATCACCACACAGTGATACGTTTCCTGGTAGACACACGACAGTAACAGGTCTGAAACACTGGCGCACTCACCAAACTATCAGTGGGGTAGACCAGTTCTCCTGGTTGGCGTGAGGCCATCTTCTAAGCAAGGCTGTCTCCAAGGGAGCCTTTAAAATATTGACAGCCATGTTGGAAAGAGGCCCAGAATTGAAAAGAGATCAAAAGCATAGCCTTAAATATAACCAGCTGGAAATACAACTATTAAAAAAGAAGCGGGGAGAAAAAAAACACATTCTGTAGGCTGGAACCTTATTTTAACATGTAAAACACAAACACTGGAGGCCGAGATTTAGACCCTTTTGCAGAGCAGTTATAGAAGAGGTTGGGCGAGCATTTTGATTTGTTTAATGAGAACCGGCTGTTTAAACATGTTTAGTCTCATTAACCATGAGTGGGAAGAGATGTCTTCTCTCTTGTGGTTGACAGGAGTGTGGCGGATGCTTTTTTTGCACAAAGAATTTGGAGGTAAGAGTGGTAAAGCTCCCTCCACGTTATCCCATTTAATTTTCATAAGAAGCCTTCAAAGAAGAGGAAATTAAGCTCCAAGAAGTCAAATGTGTTTTCAAGTAACTGAGGCTCAGAATATTCCAATAACTTGGTCAAGTAAATGGCCAAGCTGAGACCCTTAAAATCAGAAATCTGACAGCAAGTACAGTGTGGAGTCATGGGGGTGAAGGAGCAGTAGACAGATGTACTTCCAAGTGCAAGGCAGTGGATCTAGAGCAGGGCCTCTGAGCCTCAACACTACTGGCATTTAGGGCTGTGTAATTCTTTGCCACAGGGGACTGCCCTCTGCATTGCAGGATGTTTAGCAGCATCCTGGACTTGGTCAGTGGCACCCTCCCTCCCAGGGGAACAACCAAAACTGTACTCCCAAATGCCAAACAAAGGCAAAGCCACCTCCAGATCAAAACTACTAAGCGGGAAAATGAAGCTCTCATACACAGTATGTGAAAATATTACACTTATTGGAATCAGAGAATGTGATGAAAACTCGATCACATTAAGAAGGCAGAAGTTAGGCCACAAAAGTAAAGTATGAATGGACCAGAATCTATTAGCTGAATGTAGCAGGTTAACTTCTGAAAGAGGATCATGCATGACTCAGGTATGTGAGTTCCTGGTTGCTCCGATGTGTGTGTCTGTCTGCCCATGTCTTACAAGGTATGCAGTGCAGATCAGGTCATTTAACCCCTTTAATTCACCCTTTTTAAAAATATTAATATATGAAATTGCAGTAGTTATATGTAGCTTTCAAAGTTGTTGAGAGGTTTAAAAACTAGAAAATAAATAGAAAATCCAGATGACCTAGGGTTTGGTGATAATTTTACTAGATACAGCAACAAAGGCATGATCAATAGAAGAATTGATAAGTTGAACTTCATTAAAATGAAGAATTTCTGCTCTGCAAAAGACACCGTCAAGAGAGTGAAAAGATAAGCCACAGACTGGAAGAAAATATTTATAAAAGATATACCTAATAAATAATTGCTATCCAAAATATGCAAATAACTCCTAAAGCACAAGTAAGAAAATAAACAACCCCATTAAGAGACAGACCAAACACCTTAACAGAAATCTCACCAAAGATAAGATTCAGATGGCAAACAAGCATATGAAAAGATGATCCACATCATATGTTGCTATAGTTTGAATAGACACTCCAAAAGGCATGTGTTGGAAACCTAATCCCCAATGCTGCAGTGTTGGAAGGTGGAGCTTAATGAGATATGGTTGGGCCATGAGGGCAGAGTGAATGTATCAATGCTGTGGTCACAAGAGTGGGTTCCTTATAAAATGGAGCTGGTGGCTCATGGCTGTAATCCTAGCACTTTGGGAGGCTGAGGTGGGCAGATCACCTGAAATCAGGAGTTTAAGACCAGCCTGGCCAACATGACAAAACCCCAACTCTACTCAAAGTATAAAAATTAGCCAGGCATGATGGTAGGCACCTATAATCCCAGCTACTAGAGAGGCTGACAGAAGAGAATCACTTGAACCCAGGAGGCAGAGGTTACAGTGAGCTGAGATCATGCCACTGCACTCCAGCCTGGGCACAGAGCCTGACTCCATCTCAATAAATAAATAAATAAAATAAAAAGTAAAAGTGGAGTTTGGCCTCATTTTGTTCTTTTTTTTTTCTCTTGCTATTCTGCCTTCTGCTATGGGATGATGCCAGCTCCTCAATCTCTTCAGCCTTCAAGTTTATGGGAAATTTCTGTTCATTGCAAATTACCCAGATTTACGTATTTTGTTATAGTATCACAAAATGGACTAAGGCCTATGTCATCAGAGAAATTCAAATTACAACTACAATGAGATACCACTACATAGTTATAAGAATGACCAAAACCAAAACACTGACACCACCAAATGCTGGCAAGGATGTGGAGCAACAGGAACTCTCATTCCTTGCTGCTGGGAATGCAAAATGGTACAGCCACTTTGGAAGACAGTCTGACAGTTTTTTACAAAACTAAACATACTGTTACTGTATAATCAGCAATTGTGTTCTTTTGGTATTTACCCAAAGAAGTTGAAAACTTAGAACATAGATGTTTATGGCAGCTTTAATTATAGTTGTCAAAACTTGGCAGCAACCCAGGTGTCCTTCTGTAGATGAATGAATGAACTGTGGTATATTCAGTTGATGGAATATTATTCAGCACTAAAAATAAATGAGCTGTCAAGCCATGAGAAGATATGGAGGAAACTTAAATGCATATTACTAAGTGAAAGAAGCCAATCTGAAAAAAGCTTCACACATTATAATTCTAACTATATGACATTCTAGAAAAAGCAAAACTATGGAGAAAGTAAAACGATCAGTAGTTTCTTAGATTACTGGAGGAAATGAATAAATAGGTAGAACACAAAGGATTTTCAAGACACTGATAAAAACTCTGTACAATACCATAAGGCTAGATACACATCATTATACATCCAAACTTACAAGATGTCCAATGCCAAGAGCGAACCCTAATGTAAACTGTGCTTTGGATGATAATGATGTGTCCATGCAAGTTCATAAGTTGTAACAAATGTACTACTTTGAACAGGGATGTTGATAATTGAGGAGGAATGGGAGTTTATAGGAACTCTTCATACTTTCCACTCAATTTTACTGTGCACCTAAAATTGTTCTAAAAACTTAAAGTCTTTAAAAAAAGAGAAGTATATAAACATGCCAGCACCTCTCATGAACTTAGGGGTTGTGACGCTGTGTGAGTGTGTTTGGTTGTTTATTTAATCACACATCAAGTTATTTAAATACAGAAATAATCTTAAGTCTCCCTGATTTTAATTTTTAAATAAATTTTGTTTTGTATCTCAAAGTATTGTTTTACTTAGTATCTCACAGTATCATGTTTTATACTTTAGATGATTATATGTAGTAAAATAATTGCTGTAGTGAAACAAATTAACATACCCATGGTTCACATAGTTATTCATTTTCTTTACCCCTGTGGCAAGAGCAGCTATAATGTACTCATGTAGCGAAGATTCTGAATACAATACACCGTTATTGACTATAGTTCTCATGTTATACATTAGATCTTTAGACTTTTTTATCCTATAGCTCAATAGCAAGAAAATATATGACGCAATTAAAAATTGGCAAAGGACCTGTATAGATATTTCCCAAAAGAAGACAAAAAAATGGGCAACAAGTACATGAAAAGCTGCTTGAAATCACTAGACATCAGGGAAATTCAAATCAAAACCACCATGAGATACACCAGTGAGGATGGATATTAGCAAAAAGGCAAGAGATAATGAGTGTTGATAAAGGATGTCAAGAAAAGGGAACTCCTATACATTCTTGGTAGAATTGTAGATTGGTGCAATCACTATGGAAAACAATATGGAAATTCCTAAAGAAATTAAAAATGAAATTACCATATGACCCAGCAATTCCTATTGTCTTTTTTTTTTTTTTTTTTTGAGGCAGAGTCTCGCTCTATCGCCAGGCTGGAGTGCAGTGGCGCCATCCCGGCTCACTGTGACTTCCGTTTTCCGGTTTTAAGCAATTCTCCTGCCTCAGCATCCCGAGTAGCTGGGACAACAGGCACGCGCCACCACACCCGGCTAGTTTTTTTGTACTTTTAGTAGAGACGGGGTTTCACCATGTTGGCCAGGATGGTCTCGATCTCTTGCTCTCGTGATCTGCCTGCCTCGGCCTCCCAAAGTGCTGGGATTACAGGCGTGAGCCGCCGCCTCTTGTCATTTTTATAACTCATCTTCCTCACCCTGTGTGTTGTATATATGTATATGTAATAAATATTTTTGAAAATGAATTAAGTTCATTTTTACTAGCCTTAAGACAATTATTTTTTGGATTGAAATTTAATATTTTTAAAACCCTTTCATTTTAAACATAAGATGCCAGTATTAAAAAATAGAAAACTGTTTTAAAAACTTTTTTATTTTTGAGATTTTTGTTATGTATTGCCCCTCTTGTGAGGGTAGATCTCTTTGGTGAGGACATAAAGATAATTGTGATAATTCACAAAATGAGTAGGTGGTGCATGTAATGGGGTTCTGTGGTGAATGGAAGTAAAGACATCCCACTGAAGACATTTAGAAAGTGTTTTTACAAAATCCCTGAGGAATGGGTAAGGCAAGGCTTTCCAGGAAAAGCATCTTAGCTGTTAGGGTCCAAAAGCAACAGATGGCATGTTGATATTTGGATCCCTGAAGCAGGATTGACTTACAAGGAGACTACTTTCAAGGGAACTGCAGAGGACAGTACAAAGATGGGATCTTGTAGTAGTGATGCTGTTTCCATCTTAGACCCAAAGGAATGTGGAGAGGGAGAGCTTACCAAAATCTGGAAGGCCAGAGGGAGTCTGTGTGTAGAGCAGGCTGCCTTGGAAGAGGCCGAGATCTATTAGAGAACATGGTTAATCTGAAGTGACCTCACTGGGAGAGATTCAATGGAAGAAATAATGCTGACCTCTGTCCCCTCCTTCCCTTATGTTTCCTACTCAGGCTCCCTTTTGGCTGACCTCAATCAGAGGCCGAGGGGTACAGGAGACAGTTGTGTTACCCAAGAGGCCAGCTTCCCAGTTTAAGAGCAGAGAGTATGGATGGGCAGATGGAAGATACCTGCAGAGTCACCAACTCAAACAATAGGCCCAGAAGATGAGATAGTCCAGTTAGTCATGAAGTGGATTTGGGGTGATTTTTGGCTACTATTTATAGTTTGTCTTTTTGGGCCAAGCAGGAGTTCAATGCTTGTTCTGTCAACTGTAAAATGCCAAGGGTGGACAGCAACCTGGTTTATTTTATTTCAAATGAGAGAGGCCTGTTCTTGAATTTACAAAAGTCAATGCATTCATAATAGTGGAACTTCAAATTATTGCCTGGTTGGAATTTTTTTTCAAATTCTGAAAATCCTCAAATAACCCTGGGCCATGTGTTTGTATGTCTTGAATATTTGCTGAAGATTTAGTCCATTCATAGAAAAGAAATTGTAAGCAAATCCTCAACAAATGCAATTTGCATACTTACTTTTTAATGGAGTCCCTTGCTAAGCTTTTCTGGTGCTGTGGGATAAACCAATGGGGCATTTGCTCTCCTATGTCTTCTCTGCCAAGCCCATCCCTCTGTTGCGGGTAGAGATACCCTTATATCTGGATGGCAGATGTCTGATTCAGTGCTGCTTTTCCACTATGCTCTGTCCATGGCAGGCATTCCTAATCAATCACAGCATGCCCAGACTACTTTTAAACACAAGGCTCGGCGTGAAAAACAGAAATAAATTGTAATCACTGCTTTAAATTGTACTCACTATAATAGTGTTTATTGGCCTGCTTTCTCCAACTGGGAGAATATGCACAAATTCAGTTTTCACATTTGAGAAGCTAAAATAAAACCAAAAACAAAACTTATTTCTTTTTTTTTTATTTTTTTATTTTTTGAAAGAAAGAAAAAGAGAGGAAAGAAAGTGAGAGTGAAAGAAAGAAAGAAAAAGAATGTATGAGAGAAAGAAAGAGGAAGAAAAAGAGGGAGAGAGAACAGGATTCTTGTTCT
>CAUYLG010063364.1:0-91894 GCA_963573385.1 Cacajao melanocephalus
GTGGGGCTCCTCCGCTGGGAATCTCCTGGTCCGTGGGCAACAAAAATTCATCTGTAAGTGTGGCGTCCTCTCGTTCTGTGCACTTTCTCTGGGAGCTACAATCCTGAGCTGCTAGTAGTCAGCCATCTTGGATCTCTCTCCAGAACTGCTTTTATTTTTGCATCCCATAGGTTTTAGTATGTGGTGTTTTCCTTCTTGTTTGTCTTAAATTTTTTAAATTTCTCTTTTAATTTCTTCAGTGATATATTGGTCATTCGAAAACATGTTTAATTTCCATGTATTTGTAAAGTTTCTGAAGTTCCTCCTGTTATTGATTTGTAGTTTAATATCATTGTGGTCAGAAAAGATACTTAACATGACCTCTATCTTCTTAAATTTGTTAAGACTTGTTTTGTCACATATAATCTATCTTGGAGAATGTTCCGTATGCAATTGAGAAGAATTGTGTATTCTGAAGCTGCTGGATAGAATGTTTTGTAAATGTCTATTAGGTTTAATTTGTCTAGGGTTCACTTTAAGTCCAATTAGGTATTTCTCCTAATGTTGTCCCACCCAAATCTCCCCACCCCCTGCTATCTCTCCCCTAGCCCCCCACCCCCCAACAGACCCCAGTGTGTGATGGTCTTCTCCCTGTGTCCATGTGTTGTCATTGTTCAACACCCACTTATGAGTGAGAACATGCGGTGTTTGGTTTTCTGTTCTTGTGTCAGTTTGCTGAGAATGATGGTTTCCAGATTTATCCATGTCCCTGCAAAGGACATGAACTCATCCTTTTTTATAGCTGTATAGTATTCCATGATGTATGTGTGCCACATTTTCTTTGTCCAGTCTATCATTGATGGGCATTTGGGTTGGTTCCAGGTCTTTACTATTGTAAACAGTGCCACAATGAACATATGTGTGCATGTGTCTTTATAATAGAATGATTTATAATCCTTTGGGTATATACCCAGTAATGGAATTGCTGGGTCAAATGGAATTTCTATTTCTAGATCCTTGAGGAATCACCACACTGTCTTCCACAATGGTTGAACTAATTTACACTCCCACCAACAGTGTAAAAGTGTTCTTATTTCTCCACATCCTCTTCAGCATCTATTGTCTCCAGATTTTTTACTGATCACCACTCTAACTGGCATGAGATGGTATCTTGATGTGGTTTTGATTTACATTTCTCTAATGACCAGTGATGAAGAGCATTTTTTTCACGTTTGTTGGCCTCATAAATATCCTCTTTTGAAAAGTGTCTGTTCATATCTTTTGCCCGCTTTTGAATGGAGAGATATTTTTAAAAAAAGGAAAATAAGAAACCGTCTTTGGATAGGAAGATACCATACGCTGAAGATAGCAATTCAAGTTTTCTATAAATTTAAGGCAATTCCAATATAAATTATACACCATAATGAACTGAAATTCATCACCAGAATGCAAGGTTAGTTTAACATCCAACATTCAATTGATGTAATATACACTATCAATAGAATTAAAAATAAAAACCATATGATCATCTACACTGATGCACAAAAATTATTTGACAAAATGTAACATACTTGCATGATAAAAACACTTAAAAAACTAGGAACAAAAGGGAATTTCCTCAACCTGATAAAGGCCATCTATGAAAAACCCACAAATAACATCATACTTAATGGCAAAAGACTAAATGTTTCTCCCTTGATATCAGGAATAAGATAAGAATGTCCACACTTAGACTTCTTTTCAGTATTGTGCTATAGGGTCTAGCCAGGGCAATTATGCCAGAAAAAGAAATAAAACACATGTAGATTGGAAAGTAGGGAGTAAAAACTATCTCTAATTATAGAAGACATGATCATATATATATATACACACACACACATGTATCTGTGTGTGTATATATATATGTGTGTGTGTATATATATATGTATATGTATATATATGTATATGCGTAATCCACTAAGAAACTATTGGAACTAATATAAGAGTTCATCAAGCTTGCAGGATACATAATCAATGTATAAAAACCAATGTTATTTCTACCTATTTGCAGTATAAAATAAAAAATTAAAATTAAGAAAATAAATTCCATTTATAATAGCATTAAAAAAATAATTAGGAATAAATTGGCCAAAATGAAAGCAATACTTATTCTCAAAAACCATAAAACATTGTTGAAAAATATTAAGATCTAGATAAATGGAAAAATGTTCATGCATTAGAAGGCTTAATTGTCTTCCAGTTGTTAAGATGGCAATAATTTCAAATTGCTCTACAGATTCAACATAATTCCTATTAGCATCCCACCTGATTTCTTTGTAGAAGTTGACCTGCTACTTCTAAAATTTAAATGTATTTGTTAGGTACCCAGAAGAGCTAAAAGAATCTTGAAAAGTTGGGGAACTCACACTTCCTAATTTCAAAACTTACTATAAAACCACAGTAATCAAGAAAGTATACTGGCATTACCAAAGACATACAGAGCAACAGAATAGTACTGAGAATTCAGAAACAGAACTATATTTTATGTTCAACTGATGTGCTGCGACAAAACTTGATAGCTACATGAAAAGGAATGAAACTGGACCTTTGCCAAACAGCATATAAAAAAACTAACTCAAAACAGATAAAAGACCTAGATATAAGAGTTAAAAAATCATAAAACTCTTAGAATAAAATATCTAAGTAAATTCTTATGATCTCTGATTTGGCTCAGATATAAAACAAAAAGCATAAAAAGCAAAAGCAAAAAAAATAGCTAAATTGGATTTCATCAAAATTAAAATCTTTTGTGCCTCAAAAAATACTATCAAGAAAGTGAAAAGACAACCTAACAAAATGGGAAAAAATATTAGGAAAGCAATTATGAGACAAAGTTATATCTAGAATATACGAAGAACTCTTAACAAGTCAATAATAAAAATACAAAGAATTCCATTAAAACATGGTCAATGGCTCTGAATAGATATCTCTCCTAAGACAATATACACATGGCCAGTAAGCACATGAAAAGATGCTCAGCATCATTAGTCACTAGAGAAATACTAATCAAAAACTTACCACACTAAGCTAGCAGTTTATATCCACTATAATGAAAAAGTCAGATAATAACAAGTGTTGGTGAAGATGTGGAGAAATCAGAACTCTTGCGTACAGCTGTTGGGAATGAAAAGTGGTGAAACTGCCATGGAAAGTTTGGCAGTTCCTCAAAAAGTTAAACATAGAACTACTGCATTATACAGCAATTCCACTCCTAAGTATATACCCTGAACAATGGAAAACAGGCATTCAAACAAAAACTTGTAGAGGAACGTTCACAGCAGCACTATTTACAAGAGCTAAAATGTGGAAACAACTCAAATGTCTATCAACCGATAAATGGATTTTTTGAATGTGGTATGTATATCCATAAAATGGAATATTATTTGGTCATAAAAAGAAATGAGGAACTGACATACGCACAATATGTATGAACTTTGAAAACATTATGCTAGGTGAAAGAAGCCAGGCACAAAAGGCCACATATTGTGTGATTCTTTTTGTATAAAATGCCCAGAATTGGTAAACCCATGGAGAAAAAAAGCACACAATGGTTGCTTAGGGCTGGTGAGGCAAGGGGAAATAGAGGAATAAGGAAGTGATAAGCTAAGGAGGTGATAGCTAAAAGGGTATCAAGTTACTTTATGAAGTAATGAAAATGTTCTAAAATTGATGATAGTTGCACATATCCATGAACATACTAAAAACCACTGAACACTTTAAATGTATGAACTGTATAGTATGTAAATTACATTTCAATAAAGCTGTTTTTAAAAATATTAATAATACAAGGAATGATCAATAATTGCTTCTTGTACCCTAGTATAAGCTGTGTCAGTCTATATTATAACTTTGTATTTTTCTTAAAGCTATTCATTGCTTTACAAATTCCTTCAGTTGTTTCATAACAAGAGAAAAGTTATTTTAATGTATAATTATTCTATTTTTGTCTAGATAAAACCATAGCAATAATTTATCACATAACAAGCATGCTGAAGTTAATAACTTATGTTATTCTCTAATTACCCTTAGTAAACTTTCTGTCTCTACAAGACATTGCACAAGGCACACTTCATACTTGTCTTTTACTATGTCAAATAAAAAAAATCTATCAGTACGAGAAGAGAAAATACAGTAGATGAGAGCACTCCTTACTGCAGAAGAGTACTGTATTTTGAGATGGACCAGAAAAATGAGGAGAAGAAATAACATTTATTAAAGCACATAGGAGGGCACAAATAGTACCAAGAAAGCCTGGGCATCCATGACATACACCCACACATTTTGACAACTAGAAGCCACTTCTGAATGAAGTCTCACAAGAGACCTAAGAGAGTAGCATAGGGAAATATGCCTGTAACTCGACGTCATACACCTTTTGGCTCACAAGTGCCTGAGAACATCTAGGAGAGAAGAATAAGTAAGACTAGAACTAAGTAGAATGAACTTGAAGATCAGGAAAAAAATCAGTTGAGAATTCCTAACATATCCCATATATAAGAGGTGTTTTGAAGAACATAAAAAGAAACCGAATGTCTTTTCTAAGTATGGCTCTCCATTAACAAAGAAAAGTTCGGAGATTTTTAAAAATGTTATTCAAACTTACTCCCCTAAAATGAACAGAAGTGACAAAGATATCAAGGTGAATTCCTAAGCACCACATTTGTATAATACTTAAAAGTGCCTGTGGAGGAGTAGGTTTAAATGTTCTGTCATATATTAGCACCATGGGTCTAAGGGTTAAACAAAAGCATATTCAGAACAAAAACAACCTACCATTATGTGTTCAAGTAGAGAATCTATTGCAACTATGTTATCAAAATATGTTCTGAAAAAAAGAAACATAAATCCTCTAAGTAATTTTATTAGATCACAGTACATATTAAACTTTAAATACATTTCCTCGTTTTATCTACATTCAAATAAAAAACAAAGATATATGAAAAATATTTTAAAAATCAGTACTGTAATATTATTTTAAAGAGACAAATAAAACTTTATCATTGACCTTAGCACGAGAACTCTAACTCCAGAGAATGCAATCAGTATTCATTTTACTGATAGATATCAGTGTAGAGAGAAAGTTTATTGCATTTATTTAACAAAGTATGCAGAAATAAAATTGCATCCACCATATTTAATATTTTTATTAATAACTCTGATCTAAAATAAAAATATTTAAATGTGCTAAATCTCAGTAGTTAAATATAAATTATCACTGAAAAACTGGAGAAAGTTAATATTTAGTTTAAGTGTACTAAGAAAGTAACATAAATCATTTGAGAAGAAATGTCAGATTACAAGTAATGTTATGGATCTAGTGACTTTATATGAATATATATTCATTATTACGAACAGCAAGTAAATGTTTCAGTGGCAAATAGTACATATACTAAAATGTAAACCTGAAAAGGATCAATCAATATGCATGTAACATACAGAAAAAAGAACTCTTAAGATAGACTCTACTGCCGAGGTAATGCTTTACCTAGTTGGCTGATGTAACCAAGGGGAGCTTTTTTAGTCCCATACTTCTTTAATTGTATTATTTCAAAAAAATACATGTAACATAAACTAGTAACTTCAAACTAATTAATAAGGATCAACAATAATTACTGACGGGTCAATTGTTAAGTGCATATACAGTGATATGCGAGATGTAACATGCCATAGTTGCTGCTGGAGGCCACAGAGGGACAAAGCACATTACTCCTTTAGTCAGCTTGTAGGAGGACATGACTCTAAAGTCACCACATCCTGGGGTATATTTCAGATTTCAATGATTAATTATAAGGGTCAAATAGAAGATGTCCCCTGTGATAAATAAAACCAATAAAAATATGTGATTTAATAGATGTCTATTATATAAGTGCTTCTACTGCCAGCCAAAGAGAGTTTTTCTAGGTCAAACCAGGGAAATGGAACATTTTCTCAGAAATGATAACTGAGATACTATATATGGGAAAATTTAAATTATAATATTGTTTAATTTACTGACATTGTTAGAAAAACCAAATAGGACTTTTTGAGGAAAAAATTTTTTTTCTCTTACTGTAGCCATTATTCTCCTGCAAAAATAGAAATATTTAGTGTCTTTAACATGTTCTAAGAGAGTCTATTTAGAAAGTAAACATCAAATTGAAAATTAAGATCATCACATATATATCTGCAATCCTTCACTTTAAAGTGAATGTAAATGGGAATATAACTCTACAGTCCATAATATGATTACCCATTCTTCTCAGACTACTTGTAAAGATGGATTTTCAGTTATCAACTGCAGTAGACAGTAGCATATTTCTGCCACAGGCTGCACTTAATTTAAATCGTTGATCAATAAGAACTACTACATAACCAGAGATGAACACTTACTTTGATACATCGAGTAGAAAGTCATTCAATTCAGTCTGTTTGGCAAGGCCTCTGCATACCTACCATATAAGACAAAAAGCTACAATTATAAAAGATTTCTGCTTATTCAAAAATAAAACTTCCAGAATACTATTTACTTTATTTATTGAAAGAAGGCCTAACACAATCACTTGCATTATAATGTAATAATAATATCAATAACCATTACTATTTACTGAATACTTAAATGTGCTAAACATTGTTCTAAGTACTTTATATTTATTGTCTCAGTCACCACACAACATTATAGGTTTGGAATTTATATTTCATACTGGAGTCATAAAGATGTTAAGAACCTTACTGAGGCTACAGATGTAATAAGTGACAGAAGCAGCATTCAGGTCCAGGTAGTCTACTCAAGTCCGTCTTTAGAACTACTTTACACTATCCTTTTAAAAATTATAGTTGAGCACATAGTCCACCTATACTTGATAATTCAAGAGTCTTTTCTACTCTATTATCCTACAGCTTGATTTTTCTTCCTAGCATACAGTTCCTCCCTTACCAACCTCAATTTGCTGAAACAGAAGTAGAAAAATAAAACCACCACCACAAATTGAACAGAGAGAAGGAGAAGATACAAAACAATGCTATATTGCTACCATGTTCTTCAACTGTAAAGTCTAACCACCAGTAAAACTGTAAGTAGTTGGTGATTTTTAAATAATACCTTCAAGAGAACCCGCTATCTTAAAGTTAGAATGTTTCACAGACTACTTAGAGGAAAATTTAATTTAGGAAATGGAATCGTAAAAATATCAATGCAACTCCAGTAGGAGATTGTTCCTAGGTATTCAGCAGAAAATACTATAGCAGGACATGTGTGATTTATTGCATAAATTGTGTATGTGTGTATTTTATATATAGATATATATGTATCTGAATGCACACATATATAATTGCAAAATAAGGTGGGAGTAAGCAGATCTAAATGATTAAATTAAAATTTCTGGAAACCATGGAATATTCTAAGATCTCAAAATAAGGCTTTAGGTGACTTAACCTCTACTTCAGTCTTCAATGCTATACTTTAAAAAACTCTTCTTTCTTAGGAAGCCCCTGCAAAAACATTCCAAAGACTCACCTGCACCTGATGTATTGCTACTGAAGCCCAGGCAAGATTTGCTGTTGCAACCTAACAAAATTAGAAACACACACCTATAAATAATAATATATCATAAATAGATAACAAATTTTCATCAGTCATCTCAACAAAGGACTGTGGCATACATGCATATGAAGAATTTTCTGAGATCACTGAGTTTTGAACATTTTGCCAAACACAAAGCACCAATTATTTACAAGGTTTTTCTTTTATATTTTCCCCTTCTATTTAATTGACTTTAATGTTCTCTTGTTCATCTTAATTTTGGATAAAATGGAAAACAAACTGATTGTTAAGAGAGCTATAGCCCAATGATTTAAACATAATTATTATTTTTCAGCTTAACAAAAATACTATCAAAAAGAAATATAATGAGCACTTTAAATAATGAAATATTTCTAAAATGTAAAAATCATATATATACATACATACATACATGCACACATGCACACTAGCTAACAAGTTGCTCAAAATTACTAGCTATTCTACTTCTTTTATTATTCACTCATTCAGCCAATATTCATAAGTGCGTATTATGAACCAGGCACTATTCTAGGTGCTGCAGATACTGTAGTGAAGAAGAGAAATGGAGTAGCTTTCATTGTCTTTCAGGGAGAAAGACAAGAAAGGAAATAAGTGTAGCCCATAACATATTAGATGGCGACAGGTGCCACAGAGAAAAAGCAGCAGGAAGAGAGAAAGACATACTGGATAGGAGCCATTCAAAAGTACACGAAGCGTTCAGGGAAGCTTGTAGAGAAGGCAACATTTGAGGAAATTTCCGAAGGATGTGGCCATGACGAGGGTAAGTGGAGAGAAGAAAAATGCAAAGGCCTGAGTAGTAGTCTGTCAGCCTTGCCCAAAGACCCAGCGTGGCTGGTGAGTGAGGGTCAGCTGGAGTAGGTCAGCCTCGCCCAAAGACTCAGTGAGGCTGGAGTGAGTGAGGGACAGCTGGGTAGCAGGGGATGCGGTCATTCAGGCAACTGGACAGGAATTAGGTCACTGAAGGGAACTGATTCATACTGGATGTGATAAATATTTTAATATTTGGTTTTAGTATTAATGAGCCAATTCAGTGAATAGTGAATGGAACTCATGGTTTTCCAAATGTATTTGACACTAAAAACTTTCTTCAGGACACGAGCTAAGAAAAAGACATTTTAAAGAAGACTTATGCAGAGTGTGAAAATTCTCCAAAGTCATTCTACTACTTTCTATGACTAAGAGTATGGCATACCTTTTATTGTTATAATGGATTGCTTTTGTTTGTTTTGTGGCTGTGTGTTTTTTTTTCTTTTTTTTTTTTTTTTTATAAAGAGTCTGGCTCTGTTGCCCAGGCTTAAGTGCAGTGGTGTGATCTTGGCTCACTGCAACCTCTGCCTCCTGGGTTCCAGCGATTCTCTGGCCTCAGCCTCCCAAGTAGCTGGGACTACAGGCATGTGCCACTACGCACAGCTAATTTTTGTATTTTTAGTAGAGATGGGGTTTCACCATGTCGGCCAGTATGGTCTCGATCTCTTGACCTCATGATCTGCCCACCTCAGCCTCCCAAAGTGTTGTGATTACAGGCATGAGCTGCTGCACCCAACCTGGATTCTTATTCTTACTTAACAAAAGGACTATATTTCTAATGTAACCAGTTTCCTCTTTAAACAGAAACAGGTTTTAAAGTCATCATTATTAGTATCAAAACACTGTTAAGCAAACTGTGATTTTAAATATTCACTCATATATTTTCAGTTTAGTATTACTTAGCAATACTAACAAGCACCTTCAATGAGCTAGGTAGGACTAAAAATTCTAACAAGCAGCATTTAAAGACCTCACCTCCTGGTGACTAAGACAGAAGGCTTCTTTGCCCCAGTGCCGATACAGCTCAAGAATACCAATCAAGTCACCAATTGCAGTGACAATTGGTAAGCAAAGAACAGACTGGATGCGAGTCCCTGATTCCAGTCCAGTACCTCGCGGAAATCGTTCATCCTGAAAAACAAAAAGAGAAAAAGATATAAGTTCAGTGAAATGATCATTAAGTTATAATTCCTATCAGAAATTGCCAAGATACTTGTAATCAATAATAAGCAGTACTTTTCAAAGAAAAACCAAATGATGATAGCCACCATAAATGTTATGTAAGAAAATGCTTACTTTTTCATGGAACTTATGCCCAAACACTGCTTTAATATTTCTTTATCCCTATGCAGTATAAATGTAATGAATGAATGACTGTTAATTCCATATGATAATAAAAATAATCATAAATACTGACATTTATTCATCATCTTCTATGTGCCAGAACAGTCTTAGGGTGTTTACAGGTATGATGCCAAAGAGAAAATTACTCCAAATGTAAATACTATGTGAAGAAAATTATATATAAGATTTTTTCTATTTTTAAGCCTAGAATAATACAAATGTGTGTTAATAACAGTCGTTCTAATTGAATCTCAAAGACCCATATTAACTATTCAAATCATCTAATAATGATCAATTATTTATCATAAGAAATGAAATTGGTTCACTGATTTTAATAATTTTCTAGCTTAGCAAATTTACTCAAAGAAAGTACAGGGAAACTGAATGAATTAATATCAAAAGCACCAATTCTATTTATTCAATTTCTACTGTCTGTAGGAAGCTATCAGGCATGAATTAGAACTTCATGACATAGTATAACTCTGTATTTGTAATTTACAGATCTTTTGAAAGCTTACATACACAACAGAACATCTTCAAATGAGAACTTATATAGCATGGACCCTTCCTTCTCTTCTTCTCTCCCTTCCTCCCTTCTTTTTCTTCTCTCCTTCCATATCTTCCTTCCTTCCTCTAGCTACCCAATTTATTCAAAGTCATACATATAACAGTGGAAAAAACAAAATTAAAACCCGGGTTTCATGACTCCTGTTAGCACTTAGAGCAATTTTTTACACCTATGTACTTGTTTGCACTTGTTACCTTTAACATCTATACTCCATGCAGTAAAATTTCATTAAAATATCCACATGTACTGTGGAAGACTAGACTGAGGGCTCCACTTTGTCTTGTTTCTCTGTATCTATGTCCTTTGTTAGTGATCAGTACTGATTCTTGGTTTGTCCATGTGATTTGCTTTGGGTAATGGGAGGGTAGTAAATCTGATGGAAGCAGAGGCTTGAAAACTCACTTGTATGTTCCCACTACTTCTCTCGGACTCCTGCTACCTTCACAGAAACATGCCAGCATAGCCTTACTGGAAGCGAGTGAGAGACACATGGAAAGCAGAGGGCATAAGAGGCCAGCCAGCACCTAACTGACCTCAGACGCGTGGGCAAGCCCAACTGACAGCAGTCCAGATCAGTAGAATGACTCCGTCCTTAGATTCCTAAGAAACAACATGTGGCTACTGTACGATACCACTAAAATCTGAGATAGTTTGTCATACAGCAATAGCTAACTCATTCATACGCATTCTATGAAAATATGAAACAAAACAGTAATCACTTAGTTTACATTTATATAAATATATACAGTATTTTTGTGTTTAACTGAACTGGTATGTGTTGAAATAAGAACTGTTCAAATCTAGTCCTTAGTGGGTAAAAGGAATGTTCTGAGTACAAACCATTAACTTACACATTAATATATACTGATCTATAACCAGCTTTAATGCTTTTTAAAATGAAACGATTTAAGTTATAACATCAAAATGATATGCCATCTTTCTTAATTAAATATTTTAGGTAAAAAATATTGCAAAGAGTCAAAAAGCCATTTACCCCAAGGATGTCTTCTACTAGCAGTGTTTTCCTGGACTTGGCCACATAAGCAGAGATGGTGGTGCCCTGGGTGATGGGTCCAGCAGGGATGAGGCGGGGTTTTCCTTCCTTTATCCCAGGTGGTGTGAAGATGCACAGGCTCTAGGGAGAAGAAAAGACGTTTTACAGACTTTCCTGCACATGTGCATGGTACAAAAAGACACATGCTAATCTTACTCAACAGTCATAGTAACTCTGTGAGCCAATTAAAAGAAGAGTCATAAAACGAGGAAAGGTGCTTTGCCATGATCAAATCAGATTATCTAAAGTGAAACTATCTCACATTTCCAGTTCACAAAAAAACACACTCAAATTTAAAACCGAAATGAATGTACAGGCGCAGAAACACTCTTCCAATAGTCTATTTTGATACATAGAAATAATGAAATGAGAAAAAAATGCATCCTGTCATTGAGATCAGGATTCTATCAGACCACAAACAAAGGGTCCAGCCTCCCTACAGACTTGACGCATGTTACCTGAAGATAGAATCAGTACCTGTAAGTCAAGTCATTCAGTTATATTTTTCATTTTCATTAGAAATCTTCCCTTCTCAGAACCTTCTCTTTATAAGACTCACTCACATTGCTTCAACTGGCTAGTTTATAAAACTGCAGATTCAGAACACTCTAGATGAAAAATTTGCTCTTCTCTGAGCAAAAATCTTGACAAGTCTGAGTGATCTTTCCTTTTCAAATGACTGGTGACAGGGTAAAGTCCTGAAACTATTTTTTTAAAAATAGTAGAAGCAATTATTTTGATGAAATCCAAGTATTTTAAAGTATTTTATACTAAATAAGAATTGCTATTTAAATCATGTAGAAACTAGGGCACTATTTTGACATAATTGTATTATGACTACCTGCAAAATTTTAAAAGATTAAGGTTTGCGTTAATTTCCCACAGACTCCACATTATTTTATCTTATGTTGGATTATTATAACAAAGAATGAAGACCATTTGAAGTAATAAGTATCAGGTAGCCCTCTTAACCTAAGTACCTTTCTATAATAACTGTTATTACTAAGGTAGTTCTAGGGATGAGACAGATACATTATTTAAGCTTTGTAAAATTAAAGAACTCTTTCTTTAAACATTTTAAACTCAAAAGAGAATGAACCCCATAAACTTGACTTAATGAAACCCATAAACTTGGTTTAATGAACAAGGAGGAAGAAAGAAGAATGCAAAATTTTGCTTTAACCCTGGGTGCTTTAAATAAATAACAATTATAAATGATTAGAAGCTAAGTTCAAAATACTTGTGTTTCCAAGTATATCTATATAGGGCTGTGCTTAAGTTGTACTTGCTATTACATACAACTTAACGCATGTGAAAAACACATTTTAAGTAATTCTTTTAAAAATAACTAAGCTTAATATGTTTAAATACAAAGTATACACTTATGGATTAAAAAATACACATATGATGAATGACAGTTTGAACTTAGCTATTTTTTAAAAGGCCACAAAAACTATTTTCTAGTTACTATAATTATATTGGGCACCAATATACACATGGCATAGAGTAAGACTGTCATTAGATTTAGTATCTATTACTGTCCAAATACAATTCAGCTTGTCACCCTTTCTTTAGAAAGAATAGAAAAGAAATTCAACAAGAAGAAGAGACAAATGCGAGAAATAATTTTTTAAATGTGGTATATCTAGCATGAAGAATAATTAGAACTGACAGTGATTTTCTCAAACTATAAGAAAGCAACTGTCCCTTTTCTCTACCAAAGACAGAACTGCAGGAAATGAACATAAATTGAACTGAGTGGGGTTCAGTTAATTCTTAAAGAAGAATATGTCATGATAAAAACAGAAGGTGAACTCTGGAGCAGGCTTCCAACAGTAGCTCTGCATTTTTTATGGCGGGGTGTGGAGGGAGTCATAGTGTTTGGCTGCATTTGCTTGTTTGAAAATATAAAACACTTTTTTTTATGACATAGCCATAGGCCCTTTAAGGCTGAATTTAATCACATGTTCAAGTTATACACAGTTTCATAATGCAATAGACTATCTTATACAGTCCTACATTATTAGATGATCATATATTTAATATTATAAAACGTGTATTACTTCTATGTAGGTTTCATATGATATACAAGAAACAGGTAAGCAAATGTTGTGCCCAAGAGTATATGGAAAGCTCTTCTACTATTAACTTGCTGAAAATAAAAGGCTTAGAAGTCTTTCAACTACTTGCTAGAATATGTAAAATTTCTCCATGTAGTTAAAAAACTGAATAATTCTTTAGAGTGGAAACTTTATACTTGTCTTCCTAATTAGCTCATGATTTTTGTTCATATTAATCAAACAGAAACGTTTCCAATGAGAGCTGACGATAAATGCTAACAAAACATTAAATACATTGTGGTACTAAGGCCAAAAACTCCGGCATAAGGGAAAATGAAGACTAAGCTAAAAACACACACTTGTTGCTGACATGCTTTCAGGGCTACACTTTCTCTCCTTTGTATTACTGGTCCCTAGTTTGTTGTTTTTGTTTTGTTTGCCTACAAACAATTTACCTGCAAAAGCTCCCCTTTTAACATTCATTTCTAATTGAGGATCAGTCACTGGCTTGAATCATATGTTGTGCAGAAGCACTTTTTAAATGATTTTTGTAGTTGAATGCATTGATAGGTAGCTTCCTGTCGCAAATATAAAAAGTCAATAATGAACCTCTATATAGAGGTTGAATTTTACACACATTCAGGGTTAGAGAAAAGTTGATTCAAACTCCCCTTATTCCACAGATACTGTCAAGTAGAAGGTCATGTATTGACTAATTATCATTTTCTCACTAATTGAACTGCCACCTTCATCATACGCTTTACCTCAAATATACTTGGGTCTATTTCTGAACTCCCAATTCTGTATCACTGGGTTCACTTGTGTACCACAGTGTTTTAACCTATTATGGAAAGTTTACAGTCCATTTTGTGATTTGGCCAGGCAAGTCCTGACTTAGTTGTCAGTATTTCAAAAAAATCACGATTCATTTTGTAAGCTACACACTTTGGCCTGGGTGCAGTGACTCATGCTTATCATCCCAGGGCTTAGCGGGGCTGTGGCAGGAGGATGGCTTGAGACTAGGAGTTCAAGATCAGCCTGGGCAACACAGTGAGATTCCATCTCTACAAAAAATTTTAAAAATTAGCTGGGTGAGGTAGTGTATGCCTGTAGCACTAGCTACTTGGGAGGCTGAGGTGAGAGGATCACTTGAGCCTAGGAGTTTGAGGTTACAGTAAACTAAGTTTGTGCAACTGTACTCCAGCCTGGGTGACAGAGTGAGCCCCTGCTTCAAAAAAAACAAAACAAAGATATATACTTTGCATTTCTCATTGGTGAACTAACTACATGAATACATTAATAAATCACTAATAAATGATTGATGTAAATAAGTTGTAAAGACATTTACACAGAAAATAAGGACTTAATTTTTCAAAATCAAGCAATATAATTTTTGACTTAAAGATTTAACTGGAATATTCAGATTAATAAGATAAAAAAACATATGCTCACTATATGAATGAAAATATCAGGCATTATTTTAGGAAGTATTAAGCCTCTTATACATATATTTATAATATCGAATTTATCTATAATATCCAGTGTTGAACTGAGTCTCTCAGATCAGCTCCTTCTCACTATTGTATAAATATGTAAGACCTTTTATTAGGACAAGCTTTTTTTTAAGAGCCTAGAGATAAAAACTACAACTGAAAGAAGCAAGGAAAAGACTGAGAGTCTCAAACATTAACTGCCTCTCTCCCTTCCAGAGAAGACAGTAACTGCCTTCAGGACATCAACTTGACAAAAGGCTGCTACAGTTCTTCAGTGTTTGAGAGTCCTAGAAGTGATGGTGACCACTAGTCCCTCCACCTCAACTAGCATGGATGAGATTTTCCGAAGAGTGGAAAATAATCCTATCAGAGGCCAGGAAGTCCTAGGGGAGGAATCAGCTTTTAAATTTTTCTAAGAAACTCATTATGAAGTAGCTGATATTTTTGTGATAACAGCAAATTTTTTATATATATTTCTTTTCTTTTTTTTTTTTTTTCCTGAGAGGGAGTCTCACTCTGTCACCAGGGTACAGCGCAGTGGGGTGATCTTGGCTCACTGAAACCTCCATCTCCCGGGTTCAAGTGATTCTTCTGCCTCAGTCTCCTGAGTAGCTGGGACTACAGGCATGCATCACCACATCCAGCTAATTTTTGTATTTTTAGTAGAGACAGGGTTTCACCACATTGGCCAGGATGGTCTCGATCTCCTGACCTTGTGATCCACCTGCCTCGGCCTTCCGAAGTGCTGAGATTACAGGCGTGAGGCACCACACCTGGTTTTAAAGTGAGGTAATTTAAACTAGAAAAGATTGGGAACACAAGTCATAATCAATTGGTTGGTTTCATAAAAAAATTAAAAAACATTCAAATTACATAAATGTAAACTTTAGGAAGTAAGTAGATTTGGTGGAAAATGAACAAGAAAATAGACTGATACAATTTATAAAAACACCATCTTTTAATGAAATAGAAAAATCCAATTCATTGATATCAACCAAATAGATGTTTAATTCACTTGATTAACACTTGCTTTCAGCTTTCATTCCATACACAATTCAAAGATCACTTTATTCACGAGGCTTCATTTCAATGTTAAGACTTCAACTCACAGTTAAATTTTAGAAACACTTTATAAAAAAAGAAAAGAGTATTTAGGTTTACCAATAGGCTATTATCCTTATAAGACACTAGATGGCACTGGATAGTAAACAAATTCAGATGTATGTAAATGGCCGTATGTAAATAGCTCCCGCAGTTACCTGGACCTTGATATATGGATGACTAACTTTGTTTGCGTAATTCTTAAACATAAATCTGCTGAAGTTCACTGTGCACTTGAAAAAGGCAAACAATTACTATAAACTACCAGCTTTGAATATGAAGAATGCAATATTTCTGGTGAATGTTCAATGTCTACATACTGAAGGTAAAACTTAAGATTCTTCTGCTCTTCCATTTTTCCCAATTGTTTCCCAAGTAACAAAACTGAAATGTGTTCTTCCCAGTATGCGGGTAATAAAAATCAAGTAACAAAGGGGCCGGGGGAAGCGATGCTCTTAAAAGAGGGACTGTATTAGGGTGGAGAGAGCGTCGCTGCTCTTTATAGAAAGCACAGTAACTTTGGAATGGGAGCCTAGCCTTACTGGCGATGTGAACTCAGTCATTACCCATATGAGAACCTTGGTTACCTCATCACTAACATAAAAATATTTAAAAATTTTGAACTGACTATTTTAGCTTTAACATTCTATAAATCTAGGACTTCTACAGTCATTTAGTCGCTCATGTTTATAAATAAAAACAAGAAAAAACTTCTTAGCTAACTTATTAAACCTGCAAATTATGGAGAAGTTATTTTAATAATAACCTATGTATAAAACTATAAATATACTTTTGAATTAAAATTTTTAAGGTATAAAGTACATAAAATTTTCAGCTTTCACAAACACTCTTACAGATAACAGTAGAAAAACTATAAGGATAATATTATCAAATATGTTACATATGTGACTAAGTATAGCTGTAAAAACGATAAAAGTTGAATTAAGCAAAAATTCAGTCATGAAAAAATTATTTTTTCCCAGAAAACTTCTCAAGAGCACTTTGTCTATGGCAGACATTGCTATGGGCCACGATACACATACATTGTTTTATTTGCTAACTCCAGATTTCTCATGTTCAGGTGAATGGCTATAATTGCTAAGTCCAAGATACAGCTTTTAGCAAAGAATCCGCTGGGGCCCTCATGAGCCACATGTCCACCCCTGATATGAACTAGAGACCTGAGGGTAAGAGGCTGGATATGAGCACAGCTGCGTGACCACACTAGGGGCTGCTGGTGGCGACTCAGGAGGAGTAATGCCATGTGGACCACAATACACTGCATTCCACACATATCAGCCAATTAAAAAATAATGGCAAAGTGTAGATTTTTTTTCTAAAATAAATTATTAACTTTTAATAAAAAACTTGAAAATTTTAAAAATAACTTTTAATGCACAGAAAAAATATACATTTGTTATTTTAGTAACTTAGCCATTTTAGAATACTACCAGTGTCCGAAATAAAGTGGTAGTAATATCTGAGTAATTCAAATTAATAAACATTCTTATCTGACTGCTTATATGAAAGGCACTAGGAGGAGGGCTTGGGAAATACAAGAATAAATGCAAAAAGTTCTTTGCCCTAAATCAGTCTTTAATTTTGTAAAGTAACAAGCATAAGTAATTACAATACAAGGGAATACAATGGCCATGGAAATTAATAAGTTATAAGTTAATGAAATCAGTCAATAAATATTTGTGTGTAACTATTTACACACTTTGCAAAACTGTTTTGAGTCTTATTAAAAATCTCAGAATGCTTTTGCCTCTATTCCTAGTAACATTGTATATAATGTAAATAATATATGTCTTGATTACTCAAGAATACAGGTGGCATATCGCAAAACTACACTCCAAATCGCAAATACTAATGCTTAATACATAAGAAATGCAAAGTAAAAATCTTTCAAATAAATTCATGAAGGAATTTCTACATGAAAATTATATTAGTATTATTGGCTCAGATTATGCTAAAATATGCATATGGTATTTTTTATTTTTATTCTACTTTAAGTTCTGGGGTACATGTGCAGAACATGCAGGTTACATAGGTATGTGCCATGGTAGTTTGCTGCATCTATCAACCCATCATCTACATTAGGTATTTCTCCTGATGGTATCCCTCCCCCCACCTCCTACGCCTGACAGGCCCCAGGATGTGATGTGCCCCTCCCTGTGTCCATGTATTCTCATTGTTCAGCTCCCACTTATGAGTGAGAACATGCGGTGTTTGGCTTTCTGTTCTTGTGTTAGTTTGCTGAGAATTAACACTGTATCAAAAATCAAATGTCAGTAATTGAACATCTTGAAATATGTTTGGAAAGTGCCTGTGTATGTTGCATTTTATGGTGGACTGTGCCCCAGGTAAGTTACACCAGAAACACAGAATCCGGCCTGCTGGCAGAAGATTGGAACAGCCACAGCTGAGAATCCCCATGCCTTGACTGGCCTGAGCCTACTACAGTACGGCAGCTTAGGGATGTAGACTCAGAGCCCTAGGACTACGCCCTAGAACTTTTAGTCATCTGCAAAAACTTTAAAAGTCACCCAGAAAAATGTTAAACTTTTTGTTCTCATTTTATTCTACTGTAGATCATGTGTAGAGAGGGCACAGGCATTCCTCTACAACATCCCAGCTCACGGTGCCGAATCACTTTTGTACAAAACACTAAACCTAGAAACGTCATTTATAACGTAGGGTGCCACAAACCAAAGCTAAAGAAACACACACACACACACACACACACACACACACACAAAGATTTTAGGCCTAAATGTTGCCATGTCTGTAAAATTCTTGACTGGTAATAACCAAATATAGAAACAAAATACAAAAAAAGAGCTTATGATATTTTCTTATCTAGAGCACCAAAATCTAAATTTAGATACTTACATTATTGCACTCTCCAAGGAAATACAGTGCAAATCCATCAGCTTTTGTGGCTGCCAAAGTAATAAGAAAAGGAAGAAACTGAGCTCAGTGGGAGAATCTAACATGTATGCATTCTCTACGGTGACAGGCAGATGGCTTTCAAGCTGATTTGTTAACAGAATCAATGGTCATGCAGTAAATGGAACAAAATTATTTATAGCTTTACTCAAAAACATCATTAAAATATCTTCTGTATTTTTCATCAGTGAGTATAAAATTTAAGATATGACATCCTCAAATGCATATAGCAGTCAATGTACTATGTAGTAACATATTCGTTGGACTTTTAAGTATTCAGAATTATTGATGAATATTTTTAAAATTTGAGAATTGTGTTTAAGTTTTAAACTCTTTAAAATACCACAAGTGATATTTATAATATTAAATAACCAAAATAAGCATCAGGCAAAAAAGGTGATGTATTCATCTCTAATTGTCACTGAAGCAAACATAATTTAACTTACCTAAAATTGCTTCAGGGTCATCTGAGGGCAACTAACGCAGTTAATAGCTTAAGTCTTAGAGGGACTGCCTCAGTTTAAACCCCTACTTAACTGCTTTTTACCTGTGTGACTTTGGGTAAGATGTTTAACCTCTCTGTTCTACAGCATTCACATCAGTAAAATGGTGGTAATAATAAAAACAACCTCATGAGGCCATAATAAAAATAAGTCAGTTAATGTATATAATATGCATAGACAAGTACATAGCATATACTTAAATAAAATAATAAATGTAATCATTATGGTTAGTATCATCAATATTTTGATTTTCAAATTTTAAAAAAGATACAATTGTCATAGTGGGTGTCCTTCTGAAAAATCATGTCCTAAAAATAAGTGCATTCTTCTAAAATAGCACTTTTCTGATATAACTTTCCCCATATGTAATAAAATTGTCATTTACTCAAATACATTTAAAACGCTTATTCTCTCCTTAAAATTAATATCTCTTATAAAGATGTGATTTAATTCTATCTCTTATAAAGATGTGATTTAATTCAATAAAACTATACTTTCCAAAGGAAACTAGGTGTTAATTAGAAGGCATAGTATATTACATGCATATATCATGCAGATATTTGGGATTAGATAATTAAGAAATTTTTAGGTTTGACTCACTCTGGTAATTTCATAATAAAATATTTTCACTTCAAATTTAGTCCAGAAATAGAAGTAAATATAAATGACTTTCATCTGCCTCTTAGTATAGTAAATTATTCTTTGCTGCTTTTTGTAAAAGAATCTTGGCCCAATTTTTCTAAGAGGTACACAAAATGTTTCTTACCTATTTTTATGATGCTGCTCAGTTCATAGAGGAGTAGCTGGTTGTCTCCTCCTGTGTCCAACCGTTGTTCTATATAGCTGTTTAGTTCATATACAACTCCTTGCATATTCGTATCTTGGTACTTTGGATTAAAAATAAAAAACACAGTTTAAATAAAATATAATAAAAATTCCTTAGTCTGTAAAACATACTATTAATATATGTAACTTCATACACTAAACTGTTCATTATGCTTTTATAGAGCATGATTTAAATCTTATAATCTATTTCATAAAACAAGTAGATTGAAAATTAAAATTGCCATGACGATTTATTTTGAGACAGGGTCTGTCTCTGCCACCTAGGCTGGAGTGCAGTGGCACTATCTCAGCTGACTGCAACCTCTACCTTCTGGGCTCAAGCCCTCCTCCCACCTTAGCCTCCCAAGTAGCTGGGACTACAGGCACATACCACAACACCATGCCTGGCTAATTTTTGTATTTTTTTGTAGTGATGGGCTTTCACCATGTTGCCCAGGCTGGTCTCGAACTCCTGAGCTCAAGTGATCCCTCTGCCTCAGCTGCTCAAAGTGCTGGGATTACAGGCATGAGCCACTGCGCCTGGCTGACTTCTTTTTTAGAATTATACATAGACTGCATCTATGCAGCCTATTTATATTAAAATAGCAAGTGGTACACATTTTAACTTTGTTTCTTAAGTTTTATATATATTAGGCAACTTGATTAGTAAAAATAGCATCATTCGAGAGCTTGCTGAGTGTACCTCTGTAAGACGCTAGAAAAGTCCACTGCAGTCGCTGCACTGGCTGAAACAAGCACCCTATCTGCCACTCTGACTTTCCACTCCATTCCATCTATACGGCTCCACCTTGGTCTTCTTTACACCCTGCCACCATAGCAAGAGAGAGACACTTGCACTGCAGCCACTGTCCCACGGCAGCAGCCCACAGAATGTCCACAGCACAAGACTTTATCATGGCACTAGTGACAACAGCAGGTGGACAGGGAGATGTCACCCTGCCCTAGTTCGAGCTGCACTGTGTCTTCACTAAAGGAATAAAAAACAGTCTTCCAACTAATCTCCCTGCTCCCAAATTTGTCTTACTAACCCTATTCTCCAAACAAAAGGCACTATAAAGTTGAAATATAAAATTCTGTCACTCCCTGGCTTAAAACACTCCTGGGGCTTCCTGCTGCACTTGGAGTAACAGACAAAAACTCCTCACACAGTAACTCACTACATACTGCAAAGCATGGTTACTGCCCACCTCCAAACTTCATCTCACACCCCCACTGCCTCTACCTTTGCTGTCACAACACTGGCCATCTTTCTGCTTTGTAATCATTCAGATAACTTCCACTTCTAAAGATCTACTGCTTGCTGTTATTCTTGAGCACTATCCTCAGTAAATATCTGTTGAATGAACACATAAGGAACCAACCAGTCCCTGATTTGACAAATACCACTGACCATCCTGACAACGCACTATAGTAGGCTCTCTTCTAGTCAACAGTGGAAAAAAGCATTACAGCTATTGTCTTCAATGAGCTCACCTTCTAGTTGGAAGAGAATCAATATGTAAATAAGGCAGGTTTTTATATGAGAGCACCAACTTGGGTTCAGTGTGTTAGTGCTAGGTTGGGTGAAATCTGTTCCAAAAGTGGATGAAGCTCAATGAAGTTGAAACGTCAGAGCTTCCCTCAAAGGCTTAGCAAGATTGGAATGCTAGATTTGCCTGATGATGGGAGACCTGTTTGCCAATCCCCTGGCTATGTCCTAGGGATGTCCCCCTTCACTAAGGTCATGAGAAATACCTTTACAGAGGGAGCCCTGGCATCTGCAAATATATACCTGGCTCTGGTGTGGGCCAGGAACTAACATGGGAACTGCTGCCATCTGCGTGGGTTCCTTGAATTCACCCAGAAGATGGGATATTAGTGTGACAGAGGACAAGTGGGAGCACTTAGCATCTAGAGACAAGGTGGGTATTGCCAGCACAACCAGCAGAACTAAAGCTGCAGAGGAATTTGAGCACAGAAATATTCACCACGGCGACTTGATCACCGTGGCTATGGTTTGAATGTTTCCTCCAAAGCTCATGTTTTGGAAACTGAATCCTCAATGCAACGGTGTTGAGTGACGGGACCTTTGACAGGCAGAGCCCTCATGAGTGAAATAACTGTCACTGGGGGAGTGAATGAGTCATCACGGGAGTGGCGTCCTGATAAAAGATGACTTTGGTCCCCTTCCTTTCTCTCTTTTGTACATTCTCTCCTGTTCTTCTGCTTTCTGCCATGGGATGACACAGCAAGAAGGCCCTCACCAAATGAAGGCCCCTCAACCCAGGACTTCCTAGCCTCCAAAACTGTAGGAAATTAACTTATTTTCTTTATAAATTACCTAGTTTCAGATACTCTGTTACAGCATCACAAAATGGACTAAAACAGAAAACTTGTACCAAGAATTAGAGCTGTGGCTATATCAAATATCTAAAAATGTGGAAGCAGTTTCGGAGCTGGGAAATGAGTAGAGACTAGAAGAACTTGGAGGAAATGGCTGAAAAAGCCTAGTCTGCTATAAAGGAAGCATTAAGGGAAATTCTGGTGAGGGCTTAGAAAAAGACAACAGCTGTAGGGAGGGCTTTAACCTTCTTAGGAATTACTTAAGTAGTCACAATCAGAATGCTGGTAGAAGCACACAAGAAAGGCCATTCTGATGAGGTATCGGATGGAAATGAACAAGATACCAGCAACTGGAGTAAAAGCCATACTTATGAAGTCACAAAGAACTTGGCTGATTTGTAGCCATGCCCCAGGGCTTATAGAAAGCAGAACTTAAGAGCAATGAACTCAAGTATCTGGTGGTAGAAATTTCTAAGCAAAATAACGAAAAATCTGCATGGCTACTCTTAACTGCATATAGTAAGATGTGAGTAGAGAGAAACTGAAGGTGGAATTTATAATTAAAAGGGAAGCAGAATGGAAAAATTTGGAAAATTTGCAGCCTGGCAATATTAAGTGTGAAAAGGCATGTTTAGCAGAACAAACCAAGGGTTTGTGGGCAACTGACCATTTTCTAAAGAGCTAAGTAGAGACGGCAAGCAGCAGGGTGCTATTCATCAAGACAATGGGATAAAGACCCTAAAGCTCCTTCAGGGATCCTGGAGGCCATCCCTCCCATCACAGGCCCAGAGCAGGGCCCTGAGGACAAGGTTTCCAGAAAGGTGTCCGTGGAATCTCAGCTTTTCCTGCCCAGGAAACTTAGGATTCTACTCCCTGCATTTCTGCACAACACGAGCCCCAGCCATGCCTCTAGTGAGTTAAAGTGCAGCTCCTGCCACACCTCCAGAGGGCACAAACAGTAAGTCATAGTGGTATTCACATGGTACTAACTGCAAACTTGCAGACTGCATGAGCTGTGGGGCCACGGCAGCCTCTACCTAGATTTCAAAGGATGTAGTGGATAGCCTGGGGCCCAGGGACAAACTTGTTGCAGCAGTGGAGCCACCACAGAGGGCCCTTACTAGGCCAACACCTAATGGAGCCGTGGGAACAAGGCCATCTCAGAGACTCCAAAATGTACAGTTACCAGTGCAACTCCCCAACTCTGGAGAAGCTCAGGCATGAGACGCCAGCCTGTGAGAGCCAAAGTGTGGGCTCGCTCCAACAAAGTCATAGGGGCAAGGATACCCAAGGCCTTGGGGAGCCTAATGTCCACTCCAGTGTGCCCAGAATGGGAGAAATGCAGTCAAAGAAGATTATTCTCCAGCTTTAAAACCTAATGTTGTTTTCTCTGAGGAGTTTTGGACTTACTTGGGACCAGTTATCCCTTTTCTTGTCTATTTCTCCTTTTTGGAATGGGAATATCAATCCTATGCCTGTTCTACCATTGGATTTTGGAAGTAGATAACTTGTTTTGATTTCACAGGCTGAGAGCTGGTGGGGGTTTGTTTCAGGACGAATTGTTCCGTGAGTCTCACCCATACCTGATTTAGATGAGACTCTGGACTGATACTGTACAAGTTAAGAACTCTGAGGCCACTGCGATGTAATTAATGGATACTGCATGTTAAAAGGACTGAATTTTGGTGGCCAGGGGTGAAATGCTGTGGTTTAAATGTATCTTCCAACGTTTGTGTTAAAAACTTAATCCCCGATACAACAGTACTGAGAGGTGGGACCTTAAGAGGTGATCAGGTCATGATGGCCTTGTCTTCAAAAACAGATTAATACCGTTACTGGGAGAGTGGATTAGTTATCTCAGCAGTGGGTTTCTGAATAAAAAGATGAGTTTGGCCACCTTCCTCTCTCTCTAAAGCGTGATCTCTTGCCCTTCCACCTTCTGCCATGGGATGATGCAGCAGGAAGGTCCTTGCCAGATGCAGGCACCTTGACCTTGGACTTCTCTGTCTCCAGAACTGTAAGAAATAAATTTATTTTATTTATACATTTCCTAGTCTGCGGTATTCTGGCATAGCAACACAAAACAAAGACAATAGTGTCCCAGGAACTGAACAGGGCAGCCTACTCAAGTATTTTTTTCATTTGTCTAAACAGAACGTTGTGGCTTAAATGAACAAAAATCTGACTTGATGATCAAAGAGAAAGTCCGAATATGTCATTGAATTCCCAGACATGAGCCAATTCACAGGCCCAGAACTCCTTAAACAAGGAAAGAGGAAGCAAGGTCCCCTTGAAGAAGAATCTTGCTACACTGCCAACAATGTATAGCATGGGTCTTCCGCCTACCTTTCCCAAAATGGTCTGCAGCCATTTGCCTTGGTAACTGGATATTATGGGGGAGGCAGAATTACTAGACTTGGAGGATCACTGGAATTAGCTCTACCCTGATATTAATTATTTATTATTATTGTTATTGAGACAGGGTCCAGCTCTGTTGCCCAGGCTGGAATGCAGCACTATTTCTTAAGAGACCCAAACTCCACTGAGGTGTATCAATCAAAGGGGATCTTGGAGATCAGATGATCAATGAAGTTTTAGTTCAAAGCTTGTCTCAAAAATGAGCCACAATGGGTTCTCAAACACACCCTCTTGTGAATGCAGTTTGGGAATGCACTCCTGGAACAGACATACTCAGTAGCAGACAGAACTCCCAACTCCTACTCCCAGGTAGGAACGGGCTGACGAAGTGAGACTTTGAGAAATCTGAGGGAAGAGCTTCCCAAGTAAAGTGAAAGGGATATATCAATTAATTACTATGACCAAAGCAGCAAAATAGAAACCTGTCAAGCAATTCATAGGCTGCATTTCAAACTTCAAAAACTACTAACTGCTACTACTAGGCTTTTACCCATGGTAGCCACTCCCTGCTCTCTTCCCAAGCACTGAGAGACTCCGCTGTAGAAGAGGTTCTCTTAGGTGTGTGCATTCCCTTCTCACATCTGCTGCCTTCCTGGGTGGTGCCTAACATTCCTGAGGGCTGATACCGCCTCCCTTTACCCTTGTGGATCCTACTTGCTTTGTTGAACACTTGACCATGGTAAGTCACTGGTCTCCAACCCAGTTTTTTGACTTTTTATTGGTAACATGTAATCTTAGCAGCCAAAACTTCTCAGTTATTTTCTAGCTCCGGATTTTTGTCTAAGTCTTGTTCTTACATAAGTACCGGTTGATAGATATTTATGTGATTACAGAATTTACATAAAAATCGTGAACAGTTAAAATTCTAATGACTCTAAAATATGACAGCATTGTTTGAGGTCACCAAAACTTACATTATTTTCTTTATCATCTGGAACCAGATCCTATTTGAGCTATTTCAAGTTTTGAAAAACTCCAGATAAAATACTCTACTCTATCATACCCTCTCTTCCTTATCACTTATTCCAGCCATTAGTTCTGTGTTTTCGTTATAGAATAGTCCTTAAAAAGAGCTTCTTTGAGAATGAAGCCAGCCCAAAAGAAAGCTGAGCCAAAAGATAGAGACCTAAGTCATAACGACAGACTTTGAACCCCTAGATCCAGCCATGCAAAAGCCTTCATGTGTAAAAATCACTAGATATTTCTTTAAACAAACCAATACATTCTCTGAACTCTTTATTCTTCATGTGGAAGAAAGGAGCATTAGCCAGTTTAAGGTGAGTTTTTTGTCATTCGGTCCCTACACAAATGATACACAACTGACTCCTTCCTCTAACCACATAATTCTGAGAACAGGCTCTTTAACAATGACCTGTGTGCAGCACTGAGATCAATAACCAGCTGTCCTTTATCTCTTTTGGACAGGAAATGGGTTGTTACAAACAAGTGAGAACAAGAAGACATTCTGGGATGCGGACAGTTTATCATGAGATTTCATTTCACATCACTGGGCTTTGGTTTTCGCATTTGTGTAATAAGAAGGCTGAATTATACTGTCTGATAAAAATACCTTCCCTTTCCAACACTAACTTTTTAAGATAAGCTATGACCTAGGCTTTAAAATTTTTTCTTTTATATTAAAGTAGTTTCCAATCCTAATATTTAATCTAATATGTTAGCACATATTAGATTAAATATTAGGAAACATCCTGTTTCCTTTTGTTGCTCATTATAACTGCATAAATATTATAACAGCAAAATGTTTTGACTATAATTATTACTCTGTATTGACATATTAACTCTCAGATATTAAAGGTCTAGCTACATAGTTAAAAATCACTCAAAGTGTAATAGACTGTAAAATATAAAATCACATGAAGATGTACAAGAATAAGCAAAATTGTTATTTAGTTGTTAGCCTTGTGGTCATTCTGTTGTTCATCAAGACTGTTATGAAAGGCAAAGCTGAGAAGACAAATTATGTGAATGTCAAATCACATACTACTAAGACACTCTTATGGAAATCCCATGATAAAGAAAGCTTACTAAGGAATCAATTTCTATTCGACTGAATAAACATGAATTCTATGGGTTGACTAATAACAATTACAATAAGCATACTAATAAAGATGTTAAGAACTTGTATTTTTACAGCATTTTTATTTTCATAAAGTCCTTTCACTGCTTTTTCTAAGAGAAACTACAACAAGTTTATACTGGGCGTCACTGCAGCATTCATAATTAAAGATGAGTTAAAATTCCAAAGTAGAGTAAGTTACCGGCGACACAATTTCTCAAATCAAATTGGACACCACCATCCTCATATTCTGTTCCATGCTGACTTCATGCAGTACCTGAATTTTATTTGAGCAACCACTAAAAACACAGCTTCACAAAGATATGACCTTAAGGAAAGAACTATAGTCACCTAATATTAAAACTGAACTATATTAAGCTAACCTTGAAACTGAACTACATCAGGTTCTGTCCAACAAATGTCACTGTGTTTCCCTTGCAATTTTAATACATCCTGAATTACCCTTGTATATCTGCTGTGGTGCCTCAGGGCATTTGGAACACAGTTTTGGAACCAGAGGAAAACCACTCTCTTGCATAGGGGGAAATAATATTTTACAAAATAAAATGGCAACAAACGAATCAGTGTTAATCATTGGTTCAGAAAGAAAGTAAAAGCTGGTTTAATCGGGAGAAAAAATATTCCCATGCTTGCTAAAATGAGTTAGTTATGTAAACATACATTAGACAGCCACTTGGCCAAAAGAATTTAGAGGCAATTCATTAATCACATGGAAGCTCTGACCCCTGTTAGTCCCAAGAGTTTGTGATTCTATGAGGTGGCACCAACGTATCTTGAAGGGCAACAATGAACAGGAAGGCATAATGAGACAAATGTTAAATTGGATAAGTATTTAACAGAATTAAAAGGAGCTCCTCAGTTTCTAATATAAACTTCAATATTGAAATAATATTTTCTCATCATTCTTTATATTATTCCTTTGTTTCTTTTCTCTATTTTTTATAATGTTTTATTTTGACATAATTTTGATCTTATAGAAAACTGCAAGAATAGTATAAGAAACACCTGTACATCTTTTACTCAGAGCTATAGACTGTATCTCTGTCTCTCCCTAAAATTCCTTTGCTGAAATCTTAACCCCCAGTGTGATGTGATCAGGAGGTGGGAGCTTCAGGGGAGTGATTAGGTCAGGAGTCAGAGCCCTCATGACTGGGATTAAGGACTGGGCACTCCCACCCTGTGAGGACACCGAAAGAAGACAGCTGCCTATTATCAGGAAGAGGGTCCTCAGCAGACCCCAAATCTGATGTCACCTTGATCTTGAACTTCACAGCTTCCAGAATTGTATGTTTCTGATGTTTATTGAGCCATCTGGTCTAGCGGATTTTATGAAAGCAGCTAAACTAGGACACCAAGATTTACCAATAATTTGGTTTGTCTTATTTGACTTAGCATTCTATCAGTAAATTTTGTCTATCAATCTTTCTGTACACACACACACATACACACACACACACGTGTAATAATGTTTTAATATTAAGAGTAAGTTGGTGTGCCCCTTTATTCTTAAACACTTCAGTGTGCATTTCCCAAGTAAAAGAACTTTATTTTACACGTTAAATACAGTTACCATGATCAGAAAATTGAATATTTCTACAACAACATTAGCTAGTTAAAAAACCACATTCACAGGTCATCTGTTGTCCCAAAAATGTCCCATAAAGGATCATTGTCCCCCCACCCATCTAAGTTCAAATCCCAGATCACATATGGTATTTCGGAGTCGTGTCATGTTTCTTTAGTATCTTTCAATATAGAACAGTTCCTCAGACTGTCTTTGTAGTATCAAGTTTTCTTTGAAGTATCAAATATTCTTCAAAAATATCAAGTTTTGAAGTTTTTGTCAGCAATACAATAAAGTGAGGAAGCTAGAAAGCCATAATCCAAAGAACAGTGAGCCTGCCTGCCTGCCTCCCTGACTTCTTCCATATGAATGTGGAATCAAAGACTTATTCTACACAACAAGGTATGATCCCCTATTATTGTCATTTAACTTGATGCTCAAATTGTCCCATATTTGGCCAGCAGAAACCTCTTCAAGATAGCTCCTGTATCCTTTTGACACGTCCTAATGATTGCTTCAACACTTCCTTACCTTGTTGTCACATACTTCGCTGGCCCTTGAATCAGCCATCGCTAATTCAAAGAAATCTCAGTTCCTTTTAGTAGAGAATGGTATTTAAAATCCAAGAGTTGGAGCTATATCACACTGCTGCCAATGCTTCTAATGCATTAAACATATAATATATATGTGTGCCTATATATAAGAAGCTTACATATAAATATGCACACACAAACACACACATAAATACATATATAAGCTTATGATTGTCATTCTGCATGTATTTGTCTACTTGCATGTACATATATAAGGAGAGATGAAAAACCATGACTCATTCTGATACCTCTGGTTCCGACCAGACACTGCAGTGTACATTCCAGTGTTCCCTATTTCCATATTTGTAATTAGCTCACCTAACATGTGAAATCTGGCTGTCAATATCCTTAACATTCTTATACATCTTCTCAAGACTAGGATACACAGAGGTAGTTTTAGAATTGCTAAGCCATACCACTTCAAACAGTAAACGTATTAACTATATGTTAGTATTTTTTAGTTTTTTAGGTAAAATTTACAAACACTGAAATATACAAATCTTAAATGTACAATTCATTATATTCTGACAAGTACATAAATCCTTGTAACATACATCCTAACAAGACAGAACATTTCATCTCTTCATAAAGTCCCTCCCACAGCCTTATCTAATTAATCCCTGTCCCCAAGGCAGCCACTCTTTCTGACTTTTTCCCACCATAGATTCGTTTTGCCAGCTTCCGGAATTATTTGTTAATGGAGTCAGTCAATATGAACTCTTTTGAACCCGCTACACTGGCTCAGCAGGATGTCGGGGCAATTCAGCCATGGTGCTTTCCATTACTGGTAGCATTCTGTTGTATTAACCTACTGCAACTTGTTTATCTGTCATATTATTGTTGCACATTTGGGATGCTCATGTTTCCAGTTTTGAACTATTATGAATAAAGCCTGCTATGAACATTCTTATGGAAGTATTTTTGTGAACACAGGTTTTCAATTATCTTTGGCAAATATCAGGGTAAAATTCCTGGGTTGCAAGATAAATTTATGCTTAACTTTACAAGAAGGTGCCAAACCTTTTTTGTGTCATGCTTTATATTCTTAAGAATAGTTATTAAAATGATTTAGGCGTTTCAAAGAAAAAGAAGTTAAAAATAAAGATGATCTATATCACACAAATGGCACATGCTAAAAATCCTAACTACTCTACAATGAGCAACTGTAATGACCAATGAAGGAAAGCTGCAAGCTATGCAGGCATGGGTGGAAGAGCTTAGGGTTAACACAGAGGAGGCCACTAATCTTTTGCAAATGCTCCCTTTAAAAAAGTTTTAAAATCCTAAACAGCAAATAAAGGACCAGTAGGTAGTCACCCTGAGCCCATCCTAGTACTATGGGGAAAAGAGAAAAAGCAGCCACCTTCACTTGTTCTACAGTTTAACTGAGCACAGAAGAAATGCTACACAGAGCTGTTTCAAAGTATTACAGGAGAGCAAGGAAGGTATTGTATTAGATCCTTCTCATGCTGCTATGAAGACATATCCAAGACTGGGTAATTTATAAAGAAAAGAGGTTTAGTTGACTTATAGTTCCACATGACTGGGGAGGCCCCAGGAAACTAATAATCATGGTGGAAAGCACCACATCACAGAGCGGCAAGAGAGATAACGAATGCTGAGCAAAGGAGGAAGCCCCTTATAAAACCATCAACTCTAGAGAGAACTCACTCACTATCATGAGAACATAGAGAAATCGCCCCACGATTCAATTATCTCCACCTGGTCAAGTCCTTGACACATGGTGATGATTACAATTCAAGGTGAGATTTGGGTGGGGACACAGAGCCAAACCATATTAGGTATGATTTAGGAGCAGCATAATTCAGGAGCTGAGAGAATGCATCTTAAAGAACATTAGCACAGATGAAGGAAACTGCAGGAGGAAGCAGTAAAAGATAGGGTGGCAGAGGAGCAAGCAGGGCATGAGGACAGAACGGTCATGGCTGATTACTGGGACTGTCCCTGGACAATGAATTCATGTTAAAGTGGAAAGCACATAGGCAGGGATTCTGCAAATCAGTGAGGCACTAATTTGAAAACACATCATCAGCTCAATTCAATAAAACAGATATAATAAAAACTAGTATTCCAAAAGAACAGTATAATTTTCAAAGGGCATTTTTTTTTTTTTTGAGATGGAGTCTCACTCTGTCGCCCAGGCTGGAGTGCAATGGCACAATCTCAGCTCACTGCAACCTCCACCTCCCGGATTCAAGCGGTTCTCCTGCCTCAGCCTCCCGAGTAGCTGGGACTACAGGCATGTGCCACCACGCCCAGCCGATTTTGTATTTTTTAGTAGAAATGAGGTTTCAGCATATTGGACAGGCTGGTCTTGAACTCCTAACCTTGTGATCCGCTTGCCTCGGCCACCCAAAGTGCTCGGATTGTAAGTGTGAGGGTGGCTCACAAGAGCTTTTTACAAATTAATGAATCTCATTTAGGACAAAAAGGTCCACAAGATGAAAAGGGCTTTTCACACTAACAAGTTCAGGGAAAAGGGATCCATGAGATAAAATAGTATTAAATCACTGACTGATATAGCACATTTTTAAGTTTAACACTGCTAGTATAAAAGGATTAAACTTTCAAGGGCAGCTGAATCATGAGAAAATTAAGAAAACAAAAGATGTAGTTTAAGTACTTTCCCCAGCAGATGTATTTCTGAATGTCAGCACAGGCATGCTTCATTTGGATTGTGCTTTGCTTTACTGCTCTTTGTAGATATTGCATGTTTTACAAAGGGAAGGTGCACAGCAACCCTGCATCAAACAAGTCCATCAGCACAACTTTTCCAACAGCCTGTGTTCACTTCATGTCTCCACGTCACATTTTGTAATTCTCATTATATTTCAAAACTTTTTCATTATTATTATGCCTGTTAAGGTGATCTACAGTGATATTTAATTAACTGTAACTATTCTCCCATCTCCCTTCCTCTCCTTAAGCCTCACTAATCCTGAGACAAAACAATACTGAAATTACACAAACCAATTAATAACTCTACAGTGATCTCCAAGTGTTCAAGTGAAAGAGTCACATGTCTCGTACTTTAAATCAAAAACTAGAAATAAGCAAGCCTAGTGAGGAAGACATGTCAAAAGCCAAGACAAGCCAAAAGCTAGGTCTCTTGCTCCAGTTAGCCAAGTTGTGAATGCAAAGAAAAAGTTCCTGAAAGAATTTAAAAGTGCTAATCTAATGAACACATGAATAAGAAGGAGAAAGAGCCTTATTGCCAATATGGAGAAAGATTTAACAGTCTGGATAGAAGATTACACCAACTACAACATTCTCTTACAGCAAAGCCTAATCCAGAGCCCTAACTCTCTTCAATTAGAAAGCTGAGAGATGTGAGGAAGCTACAGAAGAAAAGTTTGAAGCTAGTGTAGCAGGAGCAGCCGCGGGAAACGGATCTCTCAAACACCAAATGCAGGAGGAAGACGCGTTTATTATTACGGCCGGGCGCCTGGGCGATAATTTGTCCAAAACCCAGCTCATCTAACAAAGGGAGGTTCAGCCTTTATATAGGCTTATACTTTAGATATTACAGGTGAAAAAAATCTTAGGTTCATAGTTTTAGGACTCACATGTGAAAAGGTTTCTGTTCACAGTTTCAGGATTCACATATGAAAGGGTTCCGGTTTACAGTTTTAGGACTCACATGTGAAAAGGTTTTGGTTTGATCTTGTTTTAACTAAAAATAGTGCCTTCTGAGAGTTTCCCCAAGGCCTAGCCTGTCACCTATAGGAAGGTAAAACCAGAGGCGCCAGTCGGTCAACCTTTTCTTCTATTGAAATGCAGCATGATAGTCAAAGGGGAAGCTGATCTGAGAAGCCTGGGTCTCCCTCTTCACCAGTAGAGGTTACTTCATGAGGTTTAAAGAAAGAAACTGTCTTCATAACATGGAAGTGAAATGTGAAGCAGTCAGTACTGATGGGGAAGCCGTAGCAAGTTATCCAAAATACCGAGCTAAGATAATGGATGAAAGTGGCTACCGAGCTAAGATAACGGATGAAAGTGGCTATCCTAAATGGCAGATTTTCAAAGAAGACAAAACATTCTTACAACATTGAGATGTCATCTGGGACCCTCATATCTAGAGAGAAGAAGTCAATGTCTGGTTTCAAAGTTTCAAAGAACAGGCTGACTCCTTTAATAAGTGACAAATGCAGCTGATGACTTTAAGTTGAAACTAAGGCTCACTGACCGCTGCAAAAGTTCTAAGGCCAAGAAGAATTATGCTAAATTGACTCTGCCCGTGTTCTAGAACTGGAACTACGAAGCCGCAAGGACATCACATCTGTTTTCGGCATAATTTACTGAACAATTTAAGCCCACTGTTGAACTCTATTGCTCCAAAAAAAGATTCCTTTCAAAATATTACTACTTGGCCAGATGCAGTGGCTCATGCCTGCAATTCCAGAACTTTGGAAGGCCGAGGGGGGTAAATCACCTGAGGTTGAGAGTTTGAGATCAGCCTGGCCAATATGGAAAAACCCTGTCTCCACTAAAAATACAAAAATTAGCCAGGTGTGCTGGCGCACCTGTAATCCCAGCTACTCGAGACGCTGAGGCAGGAGAATCGCTTGAACCCAGGAGGCAGAAGTTGCAGCAAGCTGAGATCATGCCACTGCACTCCAGCCTGGGTGACAGAGTGAGACTCCATCTCAAAAAAAATATTATTACTCATTGACAATGCACCTGATCACCCAAGAGCTCTGATGGAGAGGCATAAGGAGATTCATGTTTTCATGCCTGCTAACAAAACCTCCATTCTGCAGCCCATGGATCAAGGAGTAACTTTGACTTTCAAGTCGTATTATTTAAGAAATAAATTTGTAAACCTATAGCTGACAGTGATTCTTCTGATGGATCTGGGCAAAGTAAATTTAAAAATTCCAGAAAGAATTCATCTTTGCAGATGCCATTGAGAACATTCGTGATTCATGGGAAGCTGTCAAAATATCAATGTGAACAAGGGTTTGGAGGATGTTGATTCAAACCCTTATGGGTGACTCTGAGAGTTCAAGACCTGTGGATGTGGTAGAAATAGCAACAGTACTAGAATTAGAGGTGGAACTTGAAGATGTGACTGAATTGCTGCAATCTCATGATAAAACTTGAACAGATGAGTTGCTCCTTACAGAAGAGCTAAGAAAATGGTTTCTTGAGATGGAATCTATGCCTGGTGAAGATGCCATGAACATGACAACAAAAGATTTAGAATATTCCATAAACTTAGTTGATAAGGCAGAGGCGGGGTTTGAAAGATGAACCCAAATGTTGAAAGAAGTTCTACTGTGGGCAAAATGCTTTCAAACCACACTTCACGCTGCAGAGAAATCTTCTATGAAAGGAAGAGTCCACTGATGGAGCACACTTTATTTTTGCCTTATTTTAAGAAACTGCCACAGCCACCCCAACCTTCAGCAACCAAAATGCTAATACATCAGAAGCCATATACATCTAGGCAAGAATCTCCTCCAGCAAAGAGATTATAACTTGCCAAAGGCTCAGATAATCATTAGCATGTTTTAGCAATAAAGCCATGCATTATTATTATTATTATTATTATTATTTTGAGACAGAGGAATCTCGCTCTATTGCTCAGGCTGGAGTACAGTGGCACAGTCTCCACTCACTGCAATCTCTGCCTCCCAGGTTCATGAGATTCTCCTGCCTCAGCCTCCCAAGTAGCTGGGATTGCAGGTGCCTGCCAGCGTGCCTGGCTAATATTTTGTATTTTTAGTAGAGACAGGGTTTCCCTATGTTGGCCAGGCTGATCTCGAACTCCTGACCTTGCGATCCACCCGCCTCGGCCTCCCAAAGCACTGGGATGACAGGCATGAGCCACCATGCCCGGTCATTATTTTTAATTAGTGAATGCACATTGCATTTTTAGACATAATGCATATATACACTTTACAGGCTATAGTATAGTATAAAGATGACTTTATATGCACTGAGGAATCAAAATATTCTTGTGACTCACTTTATTGTGATATTTGCTTTAGTGTAGCAGTCTGAAACTGAACCCACAATATCATCTAGGTATGACCATATGCAAGGTTTTTAACAAATATAGATTTAGCAATGTGTCAAGCATTATCAGATGAGGCTACTATTCTCACGGAGTTTAACTCCTATTGTGAGAGGGGAGCAGATAAACAAGAAAATATCAACTTGTGGAAACATCTATGACTAAAAAAGTATCTGATGCCTTTGTTGCCATCTTTAACAAACCACCATCTAGGTGATTGGATTTTATGCATATCTACTCCATTACTGGATCATTATTATATTCTTTTTTACGCAATGAAGAATGCTCTCCAAACAACCTTTAAACAGCCCTTGAATTTATGGACTAGGACCACTCATCTTTATGGGCCTAAAATAGATCCTCTGTTATACCAGTTTTCAAAATCTATAGTCTAGCATCGGTTTGTGGCTGCCAAGGATGGTGTGGCAAAACAGGTGGTAATTTAAAGTCTTGTGAAAGAGGAATGTGTTTAGTTCCCACTTTCAACATTTTTGTCATAATCATTTGATATCATTTTTTAGATAAGATGACTGCTTGCCTACTAGCATAATGAGGAATAAGAAATGTATCTTCTATATATCATCTGTATCACTTTATTGTAGTGGAATTGGGAACAGACGTTAAGAGACAAATGGTTTATGTCTGTAATCTATTGTTAAGATTATGGGTTTTGTATAATGTTATGCAAAACTGTCTTTAGCAAACATTTCCTAGTATTTAAGTGGTCAATATGAACTGTTTCCGTATAGCAGAATATTGTATTCAATTAGATAGAGAAGTGTTTCACACTAATATGCTCAGGAAGCCAATGTGCTTAGGAGGGATGCTCACATGGGATTCTGAGGTTGCCAGGGCTGTGGTTAATAAGGAGCAGCAAAGCTCCTGCAAAGAAATTTAGCCTAAAATAATCAATCCATAATTTATGCTAAGAATTCTTCTCTCTGGTTTTCACAAAACATAAATTTGAATGCCTGAAGATACTTCAATTTGTGTAATAAGGTGAATATGGACCTTTCTTACAGTCATCCTGTGGGGGGCTCTTCTTCACTAAGAATGAGTGATTTTCCATCTGGGCGAGAAATTCTTATTGGGCTCTTTAATTTTCAAAATTCAAAATGTCAGAATATCACTTCACCTTACTGGAACACTCTGTCAACTGGTTCCTCTGGCTTCTAAATCCTGTGTTGATAATCAATGAGACAGGATATTTGCCTGCACTCCAGGTATTTGTTTTTAAGTACCATTTTGAACAATTCAAAGTCCACCACTAGCCAAAGCCAGATTTGAGGAAATTCTCTTTAGGGAGATGTAAACAGGCAGGCTTTCTATCCACTTCTCCATCACGGGCTTTCACTTCTGCCCTGGTGCCACATCACTTCAGCCCTGTGGCATCGGCTGCAGTGAGTGAGGGCATTGATGTTGAGTCCATGTTTGCTGCTACAAAGGAAGACCTGAGGCTAAGTCATTTAGAAATATGAGAGGTTTATTTGGCTCATGCTGATGAGGGCTTCAGACTGCTTCCACTGCTGAAGAAAGCAAAGGGGAACCAGTGTGTGCGGATATCACATGACCAGAGAGGAAGCAAGAGAAGTGAAGTTTCAACAGAAGAGTTGGTAGGGCCAAACAAGCCATATACAAACCATAGTAACAGGTCACAAGAAATGACGCCAGCTCGTTCTAACTTAGGTCGATTCTAGTCCAGCCTTCTGTATGGGCACCTGCACTTTCTGAACACCGAGCCACATTGTAATATCATGTCTTTGAAACTTAGTGAATCATTGCTGTAAATCAGATATGTAAACTTATTTGCATTTTTATGAAATCTGGTATTAAAAACTTTGTCCTGAAAAAGACTGATTGGTATCCTTCCCTTAGAGAATAAGTAAACCAACTTTGGTTTACACTTTACCTGATTAAAATTGAAAGCCAGATTCTCTACTCGTTCATAGAAAAGTATTTACCTCTTACAAACTGTTTTCTTTCTAGTTCTTCCTCTGTTGTTTTTGGTTATGCTTATTTCTCTGGTCATCAATTAGAAAACCTCTTTTTAAATGATATAGAAAGAAAAGAACCGGAGAGTGAGTATATGGTAATTAGTTGTGAAGGAACAGGTAGAGCTGCAGTGGGGAGGCTTTGGGAGGCTGATGGACCTTCTCTAAGCACTTAAAGACTTTGTTTAGGCCATCCTCCTCTCTCCGTCCCAGAGCATCCAACTTTCTCTGCTGGATCATTTCCATAAATATATAAACATGCTGGCATTTATCTCACATTTGAAGAGAAAAAAAACTAAAACAAAACCACGTTTTGTCGCCTCTTTATAGCTTTCCTATGTATTTACCACCCATTTGCTTCCTCTCTCTTGAGGTAAAACTCCATAAAGCAATTGTAGTCTATTGCCGCCTACAGTTTCTCTTCTCTGACAAACTCCAGTTGCTTTAAGAAAACAGCTTTTATTGAGGTCACCAATGACTCCACACTGCCAAACCCAAAGTCAACCCTCAGTGTTCCTCTCCCTTGAAGTTCCAGCAGCATTTGACATAGTCGATTGCTCGATTTTATTTTAAATAATATCTTATTTAAAAGAAACATACGCCCCTGGTTCTCGCTCCACCACTTGGACAGCTGCGGTCAATCTTCCTTCCTAGTTCTTCCGCCCTCAGAAGTCTCAGCCTTCTAAACGTCATGTTCCAGGGCTGAGCAACACCCACTTGTCAAGTGATCTCATCTGGCCTCATGACTCCAGAAACCATCTATACGTGGATGGTTCTTAAATAATCCATATTACTAATTATCTCAAATTTGTATCTCTACCCCAGAACATTTACCTAAACTCCAGTCTCATATATATAACTTATTACTTAATATCTCCCATTTGGAAATCCATTAGACAGCTCCAACTTAGCACATTCAAAACTGATTGTCTGAAAGGAAGCACCCCCTGAACACACACCCTGACCTGTCCGTCCCGCAGGCCCTCCCACGGAGGTAATGGCAAGCTCCCCTTCCACAGGCTCAGGCGAAACCCTGATGCCTCCTTTCTTCCCTCTTTTTTAAAATCACACATCTGGATTAATCAATAGTTCTTGTTAGCCCTCCCTTCAAAATAAATACAGCATTCTATCAATCAAACCCAAGCATTTCCCCTACCTCCATTACCACCAACCTGGTCTAATCTCTTACTGGACTTACCACGCCACCCTTCTAATTGCCAGTCATCCTTGACAATGAAAAATTACTCTTTCAAAGAGCCACTGAATTCATTTACTTAGAATTTGTAAACTTATGTTTGTACTAATAAATCTGGTTAATAGTCTCTTAATGCTTTTTTCTCTTGTTTAATGTTTTAATTTTTGTGTCAAAAATAGTACTCCTTTTTGAGATGAGTTGTTTCCCTAGCTTTTAAAATACACACTTCATATAATGTAGAAATTTTCTCCTCTTTAATGTTTTGTGAAATTATTCAGCAAAAGCTTTTGGGCCTCATGCCATTTTAGGTGGCCTTCTAATAATTTTTCAGTTTTTTCACTATAGTAGTATATGCAGATTTCTTAATCCTTCTTCAGTCAATTTTGATAATTTGTTATTTCCTCAAAATTGGCCATTTCATACAAATTTGTAATTATATTAATATATAGTATTCACTATTCTCTATTTAATTATTAATAATCTCCCTGGTGTTCATATTTGTATTCCCTTTCTCATTCCTAATGCCTATATTTCCTATTTCTTAAATAGATTGCCTTTGGCAATCTATTTATGGAATTGATCTATTTAAAGAATCATCTTTTGCATTATTGATCAAGTCTATATTTTAAATTCTGCTCCATTAATTTATTCTCATATCTTATTTTAATTCATCCCCTCTGCTTTTTAAGTATATTTTGGGTTCTCTAATAAATAATTATAAGGACATATATTTTAATCCTATTCTGCTATGTCAGGTTTGATAGACTTTATCCCCATTTTATATTTGGCTTTAAAAAGCCATTTATCAAAAGGTCTTTCAGATTAGAATGGCAAAGTAGGAATTCAAATCTAAGTGTCATTTACATTAATACCAGAGAAGTTCTTTTCAATGTGTAACACAGAGAAGAAATAGAGATGCATTCTCACAAAAGGAAATACAAATATTAACATATAGAAGTATGTGTATTTGCTTTAAATAAAAACATTAAAATAGTGTCATACCATTTACACATGAGAAGATAGATAATTGTTATTTAAATGGGACTACAATTAAACATTCAAGTGTAACAGTAATTTAAACCAACTTAGCAGCTGTGTTAAATATCATAAATCGGTCAAAGTGTGGATCACAGGCATTGTTCTTTAGGAAATATTTCACAAGAATAAAACTGCTATATACATGAATTTAAGTAGTCTATGAAAATTAAAAACAATCTAAAGACCTACCAATAAAATAAAAAAGTAAAAAAAAAATTATCAGAAACTCAATGGGGCATTTTTAGTCACTAAAGATAATTTCAGACTGCATAAAATCATGAAATGCTTATAGCATAATAAAAAACAGAAATCAAAATAATATGTGCATTGTAATTATTACCAAGTAAATATATGCATGTGAAGAAGACACTAGAAATAAACATTCCAAATTGATATAATTGACTTGATTATAGTAGTTTCAATATATCTTAGAGACATAATTCTGATCTCTTGAAAATGCAAGTAGAAATGATTTTAACTGAGTAAAAGTAGCTCGAGACAAAGTTGAGAAGAACAGATCCAAGCACCGGTGTTGGAAGTAGTCTCCAAAAAATAAATTACGTATGATACTCAACCCCAAATACAGAAATAAGAAGAGAGTCAACAGAGAGACATTTTGATATACAAAATAACAAAACAACAAGGGCTCATATCACATAACCTCAGTCTTCTCAAAAACAGAGAGGCTGCTATAATTAAGAATGATGGAGACAAGGTTAGGGCTGACAATTAAGTGGAGAGGAAAAAATTTAAAACATCTGCCATGTAATCTCATCAAGCCTGTATTTTCAAGCTAAGGAAAGCACTAGAGCTAATCAGCTAAGAAAGCTCATCTTTAACAGAAAAAATAAAATAACATAAATAATCACTAAAGAAATAATGGCTTTCACAACCACGTACTAGGAGTGTCTTCTCTACCATTATTGCAATCTACTTTAAGAAAATTCTATTCATGGAATAATATATGTTTTCATAATAATTATCTGGTCAGTGGTTTAAGGATTTCCACAAGGCTCAGGTACTCTTAATTTTCAAGTCATTCGCTCAATTAAGGTAATGAGCAGATTGATACAGAAACCCTGAAAATTCTAAATTCTATATTTAGTGACTGATTAGTTGTAGAGCATAATTATGATCACAACTAGTCAGATGTTGCCAAAGTTTCATTTGAAGTCACATGATACAGTTGATTTTGTTAATCCTCTGTTTGTGGGACTGCCTGTATGGAGTTCTCTCTTACGATATAATTGAAAGAGCTGAGGCAGCAAAGCATCCCACCCTAGGTATTCCGCAGCTGCGAGGTTCTTAAGCTGCACTGTAAGAACAGATGCCAGTTAAGGAACTTCTACCATCTAGTCCCACGTCGCTCAACACTATAAAATATTTTAAGCAAAACACACACACACACACACACACACACACACAAAGTTAAACTGCAAAGAAGAAGTAATATACATAATACAAACTAATAAGAGATCTGAATAGCAGGGATAAATTCCTGTTTGAAATCATCAAAATATTCCTTAAAGATGTTTGCCTCAGTATAAACTTTTTTCCTTCTGTGTAAACTTAGCATTTCTCTTCCAGTTCTAATTTGTAGTAAAAACATTTTGAAGAAAAATTTGAAAAACTACCATTATTAATGCTTATTACCTGGGTGATGAAATAATTTGTACACTGACCCCCACAATTTACACGGGTAAATTGTGACATGCAATTTACCCATTTAACAAACCTGCGCATATATCTTTGATCCCAAAATAAAAGTCAGAAACAAGAAAAATAATCCATTTTACTCAACTTCTTGTTAGGCTAAATGAGGTTCTAATTCCACTGTTAGTATTTGTAAGTATTCAGATATATATTTAACATCCTAACTTTTTAATGACATTACTATATAGAGAAGTATGACTTCAACCAAATAAAACTAGACTCTATAAGGAAAAAGTTTAAATAAATGCCTGACATTGAGACGGAGAAAGAGAGAAAAAAGCAAGAGACAGAGAAACAGAGTGAGTGAGATTCTAAGTCTTTTCAGGCTACTGCTTTTTCGAGCTTCCATGAAACAACAGGAAAATTAAGCCCTACAAATGCACCTGCATCACTGGACCTCAGCCCCTGCTACTCCACACACCTCCCAAGCCGGCCCACCTTCCCACTCCCGCTGCTGACCAATTCCTCTCACTGTGCCCTGGAACTCACTAGCATTGGCAAACCTCTTCTCTTCTCAAAGTCCAGTGAAAGAAAGGACTTTTTCACATTTTTGCCCTAACCTAACCTTTCCTGCCCTCCTTTCCTACAACAAAACTGATTATAACATAATATAAAATTAATCTGTAGAATATATGGTCATAAGTATTAACGGATAATTCAGAAGTTTCTTAAATGCAGTAACAGAAATTTTATACACATGAAGAAAAGACAGGCTACACTAGGAAAAATAAATATTTTAAAGTCGATATCCTATGAAAATCTCCCCCTTCACATATGAAATAAACACAGAAAAGTAAAAACAAGAAGAAAGCTGAATTAGTGATGAAACTAGGCGACTATGGCTGCTATATGCCATAAAATTCAAGACAATTTGTCTGGACATAACACCAATGAAGGCAAATGTTCAAAACATTCCCTAAGAATGTAACGAAAATTTCTCTTTCCCAAGAAAATGATACTGTTGCATCAAGTCCATAAAAAAATATTCTGGGTCCTTCACATCCCTTGAAAGTTGTATTCCCAGGTATTTTATTCTCTTCATAGCAATTGTGAATGGGAGTTCACTCATGATTTGGCTCTCTGTCTATTAGTTATAGAAATGCTTGTGATTTTTGCACATTGATTTTGTTAGAGACTTTGCTTAAGATGCTTATTAAGGAGGTTTCGGGCTGAGATGATGGAATTTTCTAAATACACAATCAGGTTGTCTGCAAACAGAGACAATTTGACTTCCTCTCTTCCTATTTGAATACGCTTTATTTCTTTCTCTTGACTGATTCAAGGAGAACTACCAACCATAGCTCAAGGAAACAAAAGAGGACAGAAACAGATGGAAAAACATTTCATGCTCATGAATAGGAAAAATTAATATTGTAAAAAGGCCATACTGCCCAAAGTAATTTATAGATTCAATGCTATCCCCATCAAGCTACCATTGATTTTCTTTACAAAATTAGAAAAAAAACTACTTTAAGTTTCATATGGAACCAAAAAAGCTCCCATAAAGCCAAGACAATCCTAGGCAAAAAGAACAAATCTGAAGCATCATGCTACCTGACTTTAAACTATACCACAAGGCTACAGTAACCAAAGCATCATGATACTGGTACCACAACAAATATATAGACCAATGGAACAGAACAGAGGCCTCAGAAATAAGACTGCACACTTACACCATCTGATCTTCAACATAAAACAAGCAATAGGGAAAGGATTCCCTATTTAATAAATGGTGTTGGGAAAACTGAGTAGCCATATGCAGAAAACTGAAACTAGACCTCTTTCTTACACCTTATACAAAAATTAACTTGAGATGGATTAAAGACTTAAACATAAGACCTAAAACCATAAAATCCCTAGAAGAAAACATAAGCAGTATCATTCAGGACACAGGCATGGGCAAAGACTTCATGACTAAAACACCAAAAGCAATGGCAACAAAGCCGAAATTGACAAATGGGAACTAATTAAACTAAAGAGCTTCTGCACAGCAAAAGAAACTATCATCATAGTGAACAAGCAAACTACAGAATGGGAGAACATTTTTGCAATCTATCCGTCTGACAAAGGGCTAATATCCAGAGCCTACAAAGAAACAAATTTACAAGAAAAAAACAACCCCATCAAGAAGTGGGCAAAGGATATGAACAGACATGTCTCAAAAGATGACATTTACGCAGGCAACAAACATATGAAAAAAAGCTCACCAACAATGGTCATTAAAGAAATGCAAATCAAAACCACAATGAGATACCATCCTACACCAGTTAGAATGGTGATGATTAAAAAATCAGAAAACAATAGATGCTGGAAAGGATGTGGAGAAACAGGAATGCTTTTACACTGTTTATGGGAGTATAAATTAGTTCAACCATTGTAGAAGACACTGTGGCGATTCTTCAAGGATCTAGAACCAGAAATACCATTTGACCCAGCAATCCCATTACTGGGTATGTTCCCAAAGGATTATAAATCATTCTACCATAAAGACATGCACATGTATGTTTATTGCAGTACTCTTCACAATAACAAAGACTTGGAATCAACCCAAATGTCCATCAATGATAGACTGGATAAAGAAAATGTGGCATATATACGCTATGGAATACTATGCAGCCATAAAAAAGGATGAGTTCATGTCCTTTGCAGGGACATGGATGAAGCTGGAAACCATCATTCTCAGCAAACTAACACAGGAACAGAAAACCAAACACTGCACGTTCTCATTCATAAGTGGGAGTTGCACAATGAGAACACATGGACACAGGGAGGGGAACATCACACACTGATGCCTGTTGGGAGGTGGGTGGCTAGGGGAGGTACAGCATTAGGAGAAATACCTAATGTAGATAATGGGTTTGCACCCATGATGGGTGCAGCAAACCACCATGGTGTGTGTTTACAAACCTGCACATACTGAACATGTATCTCAGAACTTAAAAGTATACTAATAAAATAAATAAGTATATAAAATATTCTGAAGAAAGTAACAACACAAGATCCCATTTAATATGCTGAAATTTGGATGTGAGTTCACACTTATATCTGCCACAGGGCCCTGTATTTAGAAACACTGAATAGAAATCTAGAGAAACTTAATGATTCACTAACTGAATTGAGCATTTCTTTTAAAACCTGGCATACAGAAACACTAAACAGAATGGATACAGTCATACTGTTTACCAGGCCAAGTTAAAATGAAGACAAGATAATGAAATCTGGATTCCAGTATAGCAATTTGTTTCAATCACCCTAGAGAAAAATCACTGTGGCCAACTCCCCTCTGTGAGAATGTCCGCAACTCCAGTTTCCTTGGGGTTTCCCTCAGTCACTCCAGACTGAACTGGTGCCACTGAAACTCATTATCTAGCCCTTTAACACACGAAACAGGAGGATTCTAAAGACATGTACATGAACAGTAAACAAAGACAAGAATAATCTATTAATGAAGAACAGAGCTAACATCGTTCAAGGATAAATAAATACATTTATTTAAAAAAAATCAGTAAATGACTTCTCAACACATATGACAAAAATAAGAAAAAAAAACACCAAAAATATCCAAAGTGTTAGTATTATACTAGAATACAGAGGATAGCAGCACATTTGGGATGTCGTTGGAGAAGGAAAATACGCAAAATGAATACTAGGAAAGCATCTATTTTGCACTCTCAAGAAAATTAAAGAATTAACAACAGGAGATTATCAATAGGATAATAAGACAGATTGAAATGAAGAAGAAACACCCAAAATACCGAAGTAACCTTTAATTTTAAAAGAGTCACTACGAATTAAAGCAGAATGAGAAACATTAGAGAAAAGAAGTTCAAGTCAACGACATGGAGAATAAATCTGAGAGGTTCTAGAATGTGTAGTAAAAGAATCAGGAAGGGAGAAAGATTTGGATATTTCTGGTAATCGTGAAGATAAAAAAATAAATGGGAAAGAAGTGATGCACCAAGAAAGAAGTAGCATAATCTCCTGAACTAAAATGACTTTTAAAATGATTGAGAAAGCTCACCACATACCAGTTTAAATTACTCAAAATTAAAGCATCATGACCTAGTGAAAATAACCAATTCAAAGAGCAAATGAAACACTTACAAATATATTCAGAAACGAAAAAAGCAATGTTTACTAAGAAGAATCAGAAGGGTCTCAGATTTCTCCTTGAAAACATTAAATACGAAACTGTAATGAAAAATATTATATCATTGGTGGGGCAAAGTCTATACCAAAGAATTCCAGATGTGGCTGAAATTTTGCATTTTCTAGCAACTCAGCATCCAAATACTCTTCTTATCTCCCTGTCATTGTTAGAAATCTTTTTGACTTATGAGCTGAAACCACTTAAAAAGAGTAACAGTAATAACACAACAAAGGATTAATACTGTGGACTAGATGGGAACAAATGACCAGTAGAGATATGACTGATACAGTATCCCTCAAATCTCCCCCAGCAGCACTGTCTCTGACCAAGGCTCCTTCCTTCACTTACTCAGATCTAGCCAAGATGGCTGCCTTGCTATGCCTCCAGCAATGTGCCAAGCATACTCCTGTCTTGGGGTCTTTGCATTTCCTGTACTATCTGCCTGGAAAGCTCCTACCCAGTTCTCAGCATGGGTCACTCGTTCACTTCCCGTAGGTCTTTCTTCAAATGTGTCCCCAGTGAGCCTTGCCTGGCTCCACATCATCTAACCTGCCTCTCACTCTTCTGTCTCCATAGCACTCATTTCCACTGAGCACAGTACATGTGTTATTTGTTGTTTACTGACTCTACCCCACACTATGTAAATGCCATGAGCGCAGGCATTTCTGTATAGTTTGTCCTTGATGTATCTCAAGAGCCTAGATGAACTGGGACTCACCTAATATTTGTTGATTGAATGGCAATGCCTGATTAGAAAAATATAGTAGGTTAAGATACACTGGTTTCAACCAAGCATCTGACACAATCTCACATTATTCTCAGAGGTGACATTTCCACACTCAGCATTTCCTAGATGGCAATTATTGTAAAGGGGGCACAGGAAAAAAACTTGGAAAAAACACTCAAATTTCAGGCTTCAAAACATAGAGAAATAAACACTATGTTAGACAACACAAATAAGACTGAGACTCATCTCAATAGGCTGAGATGGATCAAAGCAGGATGGAATGAAGTTAAAATAAATGTAAGTACTACAGTTAAAATTCTAAAACAAAATCTGTTGACAAAGAAACTTTTTGGTCTCCTCTGGCATCACTGATTTCTCCTCCTTTCTCTCCTCTGCTGACGTTTCCCCATCTTCGCCACTCAACAGCAGGAGTGTCCACAGTTAGTACTCGGGTCTTGGCTCTTCTCTATAGACAACTCTCTAAGAAATGTCACCTTCTCCCATGGCCTCAAACATCATTTATACACCAGAAACTCCCAAATGTGTATCTCTACCTATGAACGTTCCTTTTAATTGGACAATATATGCCCTTGTTTTCTGAAAATCTCCAATTCCGTATCTGATTCCTTAAACTTACTACTTTCCCACTCTCAATCAACCCCATTCCTCCTACAGTCTTCTCCATAAGAGTAAAGAGAAATTTTATTCTACCAAGTGCTCAGACCAAAAAAGTTGGGAATCATTACTGATTCCTTTCATCTAACTCACCATATACAACTATAAACCAAAAATAAAACGATAATTTCCTCAACTGACTGAAAGACCCTCCTCTCAGCCAAGGGCATTGTAAAGCAGACCTGAAAATGTAGTATAGGCAATGATGGGGGCGCAGGAGGTTGGACATGCCTCATTATAACCTCCTCCCTTTGAAATTCAGGCACAGCTGAACAGCATTACCACTAAATAGATTTTAAGACTGATGAAACAAGACTTTTTGTAGCTATAAGACACCAAACTCCAGCCTGATCTAGTGTAGCACTGTCACAAGACAGATAGCAGGCCCCGCAAGAAACCGAAGTATTTTACCGCGAATATATTTCTTCAACATATTTTGCAACGGCCCTGCAAAGCTGTCTCTTGTGGGGAAAATCTATATTCTGCAGAGAAGCCCCTTCCCTTTCCAGGTCTTTTCTCTGATCCAGGAGAGTCTAAGAGTCTGGCACCTTTTTAAGTCTAAGAGTTCTGTAACCTGCTACTTGGAGGCTTCGTTTGCATGGTAAAACCTTGGTCTTCAAAACCTTACCTTAAGCCAGATGTTACTTTCTACTGATTCCAGGTCTTTGATAGTAACTCTTTCAACCAGTTGCCCATCAGAAAATCTTTGAATCCGCCTATGACCTGGATGCTACCTGACACCCCATGCTTCCAGCTGTCCCACCTTTAGGACAAAACCAAGGTACATGTACTGAGTGATGCCTTATGTCTCCCTAAAATGTATAAAAGCAAGCTGTAGCCCAACTATTCTGGACACATATTAGAACCACCTGAGGTTATGTCATGGGCATGTCTTTAACCTTGTCAAAATAAACTTCTAAGTTGACTGAGACAGGTCTCGGATACATTTTGGTTTACGCACCCATGAACAAAGCCTGTCTGCTCTTTCTTCTTAAGCACCCAACCTCTGATCATAGTTCACCATTACAACCCTAACCCTGGACATCACCCTCCCCTGCCTACACTCCTAGACTGCCTCTGGGTCTACCTGTTCCCACTCTTACTGTGTATACTCTCGATTCCAATCCAACCTCATTTCTTATTAGTCCCCCCATGACTCCCTCTGCTCCAGTCACAACGGCCTACATCAGGGCCTCTGCAGTTGTCATCTCCTCCTCCTGCTGATTCTCTCATTCCTTTCCGATTCCTGCTCAAATTTCACGGAAGAAATTCACCTCTCCTGACCACGGCAGATGTGCAACAAGCCAATAAGCATCCTCCAAACCTGCCATCACTCTCGAGCCCCTTCTTCTGCTTTATTCTTCCACGTATTTATCACGGCCTGACAGGTGTGCACGCACACAAACACACATATACACATCATATAAATTTTCTGAGTATTTCCACCACTCCTTTCTATGCTATGAGAACCTGAATACTGTCTATTTTGCTCCCCATTGTATCCACAGCACCTTAGAACAACGCCTGGAACACAAGTGCTCAAAAAATATTGGTCATTGAATGATGAGTAAGAAGACAGGGAGACAAAGAGAGAAAGGGAAAATGGGGAAAAGTGACGGGGAGAGACATAAGACCTATCAGTCTGACTTGACTTCATGAAAAAATAATCATAGTTTATCCAAAGCTCAATAACCAAAAATGCAATGTACTTTAAAAAAACTAATTCTCCATCGAAACTGCATTGACAGATACACAGTTTCAAACTAAGACAGGTATCTGTCCCACCTCCTTTTACCAGCGTCAAGACACAATTAGTCTGTGGTATTATGTTAAGGTCGCAGTGTTTCAAATATGTATTAATAATGTATGGTTTGTCCAAAGAATGTTGACCCACATTTTAAGGAGGCATCTGGAAAATGAAGTTTAGAAAGTAAGATGTTTCATTGGAAAAGAAATAACATCATCCCTGTACTCAAAGAGTTTGCATGTGAAATAAAAGTCAAAACAAATACTGGGGAATGGCCATTCTGGGAGGCTGCCTGGTTCTAAATGAGAAAGTACTTCATAATAATTAGAACTGCCTAGGCTGGGCTCAGTAGCTCAAACCTATAATCCCATCACTTTGGGAGGCTGAGTCAGGAGGATCACCTGAGCCCAGGAGCTCTACACCAGCTTTGGCAACATGGAGAAACCCTGTCTCTATTAAAAAAAGAAAAAAGGAAAAAACAACAATACAAAAAATTAGCCGGACATGGTGGCACAGGCCTGTGTAGTCCCAGCTATTTAGGAGGCAGAGGTGGGAGGATCATCTGAACCCAGTCAAGACTAAAGTGAGCTGAGACTGTACCACTGTACTTCAGCCTGAAAGCCTGGGTGATAAAGTGAGACTCTTTCTGAATTAAAAAAAAAAAAGTATATGAAAAAAGAGAAGGGGGAAAGAAAGGAGAAACGAAACAGAACTGCCTGAGAGTATAACCATCGCTGTTAGTGGAACTAAAGAGCATGCTTTGTGTCAGGGATGTGTCAGAACAGAAGCCCTGCGGCCAGTCACCATCTTCCAAAAGGCTGTCCCAGGAATTTCTAAATCTATTTCATAAAGGAAACTTCGAGTACTAGTCAAATAAGCATTGATCAAGATATGGGGTACATTTTTTCAAAAAAAAACTTTATAGAGCTCTTGGAAACTGATACCATTTCTAGGTTATCAGCTTATACCTTTAGTATTTCTCAGTTAGAAATGTACTTTTCTCCAAATTTGGCATAATGTAAGAGAATCTTATAAATGATAGCAAAAAAAAAAACCCACTACATTTAGTTTCATCATTTTTCTCTAACATTCTTATAGGACAGTATGTGGTACTATCAATGACACTGTCTGAACACATGGCAGCTTTGGCAATATCAACACTGTAATATTTTATGACTCTGCCAAAGTTCACTTTTCAAAGTACCCATCTTCTCCTCAACTGTCACTTTTTAGCATTTTCTGCTGTTCCTAGCAGCTGCCCAAAATTCTAGGTTCACTCTTCTATAACTTCCTGGTCCCTTTTGGGCATCCAGACCAAAGTTATGAGTTCCACAATTGTGAAATTAATAGCAAAGGCACCCAGTGAAACCCTGAGACTCACAGAGACCTCAAGAGTCTCCTACACTGCTGTGGACACAAGGAATTCTGCCCTCCCCTATCACCAACTCCCCTACCCCTCAGCACTGGCTCAGGTCATTTTAGAGATTTCTTTCTTCAGATGATCAAAAATAAAGGAATATATCTGCATATGTGATTCTATTAACAGTTTTTCAGCTTATATCTTACAATAAAAAGTGATATGTAAGGTTGCATTAAGTTCAAGTCAAACTTACTATTTTCAGTATTTAATTTGAAGATCTTTATCTGCATAATACAGAAAAACTAAGACACTTTTTTCAAATGTAATCACTATACTTTTATAGCATAAAGACAGTATGCTAAATGCTTTCAGTTTTTAAGCCTGCTAAGACTCTTTAAAGTTAACACTAATTATTTCTCTAGGACATGAAAACAGTACCTTTAAGATTTCTAAAAGTTCTAAGCAACATCATGCTTTCAACACAGGAGTTGTCCGCTTTTGTTCTCCCAAAAAGAAAGTGCATGAACTCAGAGGCAGAGGTTGGGCAGGTAGGTAGCGGACATATGAAGCCAGCCGTGTGGAGGAATGGGGCTGACCGGAGAGCGTCATGCATCTGAAGGCAGCTTCCACTCCCCACCCTGAGAAGACTGCTGCCCTGTGAGAGTGCTGTGTTGGTGTTACCTTACCTTCTGGTTCAAGAGAAGCCAGAAATCCAATCTTTACATACAGTCTCTCAATTTCTAAACGTCAGCAACTGATTCAGAAAACCCCATAAGCAGGTGCAGACCAAACAAAATCCACCTGTGTGCTGTATTCAGTCCTGAGGCCACTATTTGCAACCTCTCTACTGACTTTATTCCATATTAATGAGTGATACTTTGGAGAGGGAACTCAGTTTATGCCATTATTTTTCTAAGACTTTAACGTGTTAGAGTACTGAAAAATACGCAAAAAAGATTCATTTCCTATGTTGCAGCAGTAGAAATACTATTCATGTTACTTACCCTGCTGACTTCCTTAGGAGCCGATTCATCTGGGAACAGAGAAGGAAGGGGGAAAAACACAGTTAGAGACTAAGTTTTAAAATACAAAACATGCCATTTGCTTTCAATAAACCTGAAGGGTTTTTTGCAATGCTTCCTCTTACGAAACATATGAATTGGATTTTTTAAACTGTAAAGGTTGAACACAACAAATTACAAGTTAAGAAGTATACACTAATTTCACAGGGAAAATGAAATATCACCACCAGATTACCTTTCTAGAGTTTCTAAAATGGATATGACATGCCTGCAAGAATAGCTACACTGTGGTATATTCAGCTACACATGCACACAATGGGGTTTATAACATTGCGGTATTCTACACAATACAACCCACATTAATATCCCAAATGACCTTTAACACTCATGCTTCGAAGGTTAATTCCAGCAGACCTGGGGCTGGTGTGAGCTGTTCTGGTGAAGTAAGAAATGTACCTGCATGGCACTCTGGTCAGGGCATAAAACACACCCACTAATAATAGTGCTGCTTTGTTCCATGTGTCTGAGGAGTTGGGGGGCTGTTTATGCCAGCTTGTCAGCATTGCTGATTGGTAAAGTGAGACTGGGGTGATTTGCACAGGGTCTAGGTGAGAATCCCTGGAAGGCTCTCCCACTGGGGCTGGCTACAGGCAAGAAAATGTCTGTGTGACCAACAGGGTGTAAAACAAGCTGGCAGATAGCCCCTCTTGGTCCACTGGTTCTGAGTGCTGCACACACAGGTCATGATTCTGACCTGTGAGAAAGTGTGTGTCCCCAACAGAGGAGGGGCTACTGGAGCTCAGCCTGGCATCGACAGACTCCTTCCCGGAGGCAGCTTTCAATCTAGCGCTGGTGTATACTGTATCTTTTTCCTGTAATAAATTCTAGATCTGTAAGCACTGTCATTTCAGTTCCTGTGTCTTCCTAAGCAATCAAACCCTGTTGTCTGTCACCATCAGAACGAACTTAACGTACCAAAAATGGAATGTACTCAGTGTCACTCCAAAGCACAGCCTAACTTAACCTGACACAGCCAAAAATATGCCCACGTCTCCATCCCACAACTTCAGGCAAGGTTGTAATTCTCCTTTCTCCTTCAATACCCATATTAGTGAAACCACTGAGTCCTGATGATTCCAGTTTTTTCTCATCTTTCTCAGACTTACAGCTTATCACTCATTTCCTCAGATGACACCACGTCTAGTCCCAAATCACATATCAACCAGTATCTTCCAAACTGGTCCCTGAACAGAGTATGTTCCCAGTATGTGCGGTCATGCCTATGCATGCATGCATGCACACATGCACGCACATACTTGCTCTCTCTCTTATGCACTCAGTTTGTCTTTCAAAAATTTTCCCTTTATGATGCCCCTCAAATGCTTCAGAACCTAAAATAACTAGATTTCAACACAGGCTGAACACTGACTTTACTTGAGGGTATTTTTAAACAGTGATACTTTGGAGAGGAAACTGAGTTTTTTCGCTTGTTTTTTTACTATGGAGTCTCCCTCTGTTGCCCAGGCTGGACTGCAGTGGTGTGATCTTGGCTCATTATAACCTCCACCTCCTGGGTTCAAGTGATTCTCTTGCCTCAGCCTCCTGAGTAGCTGGGACTACAGGAGCCCACCACCATGCCTGACCAATTTTTTTATTTTTAGTAGAGACAGGGTTTCACCATGTTAGCCAGGCTGCTCTTGAACTCCTGACCTCAGGTGATCCACTCACCTCGGGAACTCAGTTTTTAAGGGGTTCCCAGCTCCCAGACTGCAGACCATTTCTGGTCTGTGGCCTGTTAGGCACCAGGCTACACAGCCGCTCAAGGCAAGTGGCTGGCAAGGGAGCATTACCGCCTAAACTCTGCCTCCTGTCAGACCAGTGCGGCATTAGCTTTCCATAGCAGCACAAACCCTATTGTGAACTATGCATGAGAGAGAGTTACCTTGCGTTAGAATCTACTGCCCCCACCACCACCTGCCCCAGTCCATGGAAAAATCGTCTTCCATAAAACTGGTCCCTGGTGCTCTGCTTCCAAAAAGGTTGGGGGTCACTATTTTTAAAAATACCAAACTCAATGCTATACGACAGTAGGTATTCAAATAGACAGTAAACTATTTTTTGTATTACTGTATTAATACACATTTGCTCATATATTGTATCATTATTGCATGATGGTTAAAGTATAGCATCTGACTTCCAAGAATGTAACATATGTAACAATGTCACAAAAAAAAATTTACCTTCTACATTGAAGTGGCACCATAGAAATAGTTTATTTACTCTTCAACTGCTAATCCTCTCCTAAGCCTCCCTAAAGATGGGACTATTTAGTTTAATCATTACAACAAATTTATTTACAGATTCTAAAGTTATTAAGGCATATGTGCTTTTAATTTTTTAAAGTTTTTATCTAAAACATTTAATGAGCATATTTGAAAAAGTCAAACAATTAAAAGGTAAACAATGAAAAGGAGCAATGTGTGAACAGGTTTAATACTAAGACTACATGGCATCATCTAGCTATGACATTATGGAATTTTCATCCTCTGCTAGTCCTCACTACAGATCTGAAAGTTAGTTCAAGAACAGTGTGAATGTCCAGACATCTGTACATCAATGTTTCTTTGGCTTTTTCTCCTAGTCTTGCTTAGTTAGTACTTCTCAAAACTGGGTGTGCATAAGAAATCCTATGACATGTGCTTATAAAATCAACAATTTTTTTGCTTTACGGGCAATTTAAAGTATTTGAAAGAAAAAGATTACCTATAGCTGATTTCTGGCTTTTCTCCTTAGGAGCTAATTTAGAAAACCATTTCTCCAACTTAACACTCAATTTTAGTTAAATAAATGTTAAGTCTAGCATATTTAAGCACTATAGTACTCTACTTAACTGAGAAAATTAATGAACACAGTAGGATTCCTAGTGTAAGAGAACACTACCCTTCCCTCCCTCTTTCCTTCCTTCCTTTTTTTTTTTGAAACAGAGTCTCACTCTGTCACCCAGGCTGGGATGCAGTAGCACGATCTTGATTCACTGCAACTTCTGTCTCCTGGATTCAAACAATTCTCCTGTCTCACCGTCCGAAGTAGCTGGGACTACAGGCATGTGCCACCACGCCCAGCTAATTTTTTTTTTTTTGTATTTTTAATAGAGATGGGGTTTTACCATGATGGCCAGGCTGGTCTTGAAGTTCTGACTTCAAATGATCTGCCCACCTCAGCTTCCCAAAGTGCTGGGATTACAGGCATGAGCCACTGTGCCTGGCCTTCTATTTCTTAATAGTTGGAATTTTCATTTAGTTGAAATCTTTTGCCCAAGAAAAATTTAAGCATGTTGAAGACAGAAACTACTTTCTCTTCTACAGTAGAGTTGCACTGTGGGAACACACATGATAGACAGTAGCTTAGAGCAGGGGTCCCCAACCCTTGGGCCATCCCTGTTAGGAACTGGGCCACACAGCAGGAGGTGAGCAGTGGCAGGTGAGCGAAGCTTCATTCGTATTTACAACCGCTCTCCATCACTGGCATTACTGCCTGAGCTCTGCCTCCTATCAGATCAGAAGTGGCATTAGATTCTCATGGAGCGCAAACCCTATTGTGGACTGCACTTGCTAGGGATCTGGGTTGTGCGCTTCTTATGAAAATCTAACTAATGACTGATAACCTGAGCCGGAGCTGAGGTGGTCGTTCTAGCACTGAGCAGTGGCCACAAATACAGATTATCATTAGCAGACAGGTTTCCCTGCACAGAGACCATAGTAAATTAACTGCTTGCAGACTCATATCAAAACTCTCTCAGTGAGTGGCAAGTGACAAGCTGCACCCAGTGGCAAGTGAGCTGATGCACTTCAATTGCACAGCTGCTTCTGGTGGCAGGCTTTAAGTCAGAATCTGACACGTATTTAGTCCACACGTGGCCTGCCTATTATTTCCTTTGTCACTTCCATCTGCACCTCTTTCCCACACTATGTACTTGTCTCTGTCACAGTTTTGGTGAGCCCACAAGCTAACCCTAGCCAAAATGAGTAAAAAACAAATACAATGGTAGAGCTTCTTTGAATAGGAGGAAGACCCAAATCATGAGAAAGCGGAAGATTCTAAGACTGCCAACAAAACAAAATCTGCATTTAAAAGAAAACACCAAGTCCTCTTAAATTGCGGATTCACTGCAACAGACACCTTCTCCAAGTCCACTTTGTATATGTGGCAACTGGCTATCCAAGGAAGCCATGAAACCTTCCTTCAAAACTGTGTTGCCACATGGAGACCATGCACCCTGCATTAAAAGACAAGCCTCTGGAGTTCTCAAAAGAAAAAGAAAAGTGTACACCAATAACACAGGCAATTACTGAAGGCTGGCACTTCATCAAATGTGTCTGCTCTGAGTGCATCACTCTTAGTGGCTAACCGCCTTGCTGAAGCTCAGAAGCCCTTTACCATTGGTGAAGAGCTGATCCTGCCTGCCGCTAAGGACATTTGTGGTGAACTTTTAGGAGAGGCTGCAGTTCAAAAGGTGGCAGGTGGTCGTCTTTCGGCTAGCACCGTAACTCGATGAATTGATGAAATGGCAGAGGACACTGAGACACAATTGTAAAAGAGGACGAATAAGTCACTGCGGCACACAATCCAGGTTGACAGCAAGGCAACAATGCGTGTTTATGTGTCATCTATTTTTCAGGAGATGAGCATGAGGATATGTTATATGCACTTTCGTTACCAACCAACACCACAGCTGCAGAACTATTCTAGTCTAAGAATGATTACGTACCAGAAAAACTAAACTGGTCATTTTGTGTCAGTATACACGTGGACAGAGCAGCTGCCAGGACTGGTTTCACTACTGAGGTCCAACAGGTCACTTCTGTGTATAAGTACCCTGCGGTAACCAACTATGCCACTGGAGCTCCTTAGGCAGCTTCCGAATGTGAGTCTACGCACTGTGTCATCCATAGACAAAAAGCCAAAGGAACATAATCCAAAAATGCCACATGGACTTAACAATGTTTTACAGAATGTGATTCAAATTATTGACCATATTAAGTACATGCCCTTAACACACATCTGTTCGCACAGCCCTGTGAGGAGATGAACGCAGAGCACACACATCTTCTCATACACAAAAGTGAGACACTTTCTAAAGGTAGATTGCGGGCCAGGGTTTTTGAATTAGGAGAACCACTCTGGAGATACCTTTTAGAAAAAAAAGTCACCATTGGCAGCACATTTCAGTGACACAGAATGGGTTGCAAAACTTGCTTACTTGTGTGACCTATTTAACTTGCTCAGCAAACTCAATCTGTCACTTCAGGGAGAACGACAGCTCTGTTCAAGTCGGCAGATAAAGCAGCTGCATTCAAAGTCACACTGGAATTACGGGGTGACAAGTCAACACTGAGATTTCTGAGAAGTGTCAAACATTAGCAGAGATTGTGAAAGAGACTGAGCCAGGGCCTTCTTTCTCCCAGCTGACACATGATCACCTACCTCAGCCTTCAGAGGAGCTTGAGCAACACTTCCCAACCATAAAAGAGCCCCAAACTGAGAAGGAATGGATCCGTGCCCTTCTGTGAGTAAGCCCGGTGAATCAACTGTCTGTGCTAGAAGAGAAGCTTGAGATGGCAACCATTTGAGATGGTAAATGACAGTGGCTTTAAAAATATGTTTGAGATAACTTCAAATCCCCATATGTTCTGGATTAAAGTCAGGGTGGAAGATCCAGAGACTGCCACAAAAGCACTGAAAAGCCTGCTTCCATGTCCAACACCTTATCTTTGTCAAGTAGGGTTTTCTGCAGTGACAGTGACCAAAACAAGATTACAGAGCAGCCTAGACATAAGTGACACACTTCAGGTGTCACTGTTTCCCATCACCCTCAGATGGGACCGTCTAGGTACAGGAAGACAAGCTCAGGGCTTCCACTGATTCTACATCACGGTGAGTTGTATTATTATTTCATTACATATTATAATTATATATTATAATGAAATAATAATATAAATAAAATGAGCAATAAATGTGATATGCTTCAGTCATCCTGAAACCACCCCTTCCAACCAGTCCGTGGAACAACTGTCTTCCATGAAACTTCCCTGGTGCCAAAGGCTGGGAACCACTGGTTCAGAGCATGGACTAAGGTTTGAAGCCCAGACCTGCAGTCACTAGCTATATTACATTGGGCAAGGTACCCAACTTCTGCCACCTTAAAAGTTCAAAGTTAAATAAGTTAACAATATAAATTGTTACTGAAAAAGAGCCTACCTCCCCCACCACAAAGCCCATTTTCAAGGTAACAGAGAGGGAATATTGCCCCTCTGCAGTTCATGACTCCTTGCTCCTATAGGAATTCCAAGTTAAGAAGCCATGATGTCGAATGTTCCCTTCCCTTCCCTGTACACTTCCAGCACACACAGCTGAAATACCAGGCAGCATTTCACTCAGATCAGCAATGAAGCTCTCTTTGAAATGAAAGGCTAGAGGAACATGGAAAAGAAGAAAATTGCCATGAATACCAAATTTTGAGTCATCAATGAGGAACAAATTGGCCAAAAAAAAAAAAAAAAGTTTCAGAGAACAGTAATTTTTATGCAGCATAGGGTTTTTAGAAACACGTGTTTATTCAACAAATATTTACTGATGAACCACTGTGTGTTAGGGACTTATCTCTGACTGCAATAAGCTTGCATTCTAGTGGGATGAATAAATTAGGAAACAAATAGATGTAATAATTTCAGAAAATAAATATCTATGCTTGTTAAAGGGAAATTTAATTTTTAGAGAAAGATAAAAGATCTTTGATCCAAACCTCATTTTAATACTTTATAAATGCCTTAGCAAGAATAGTCTATGGGAAAACAATGCCCTAAGGGGATTTCATAGTAAGTACACCATTCACAGCAAGTACGTCATAGTGTACCTTTCACAGTGAAAAGTTAATTTTGAATGTTTTCTAAATCATCTAATCAAAATCTGTGAAAATGGTGAACAGAAGGCAGGCCTAACTTGCAGCCCCCACTCTGATGGACAGAGCAGCCTATGGGAAGGCATATTGTGAACTTTTGCTTCAAGACCTACCACAGGAACATACTAGGAAAGCCTAGAGAATCCACAGACCCTTTGCAGGAGGTGGATTGTGGCTGCAGGCTCAGGGACAGCTGAGGAATTGTGAGTTCACTTGCTTTCTCAGATGGGAGGTTGTACCATGGGGCAAGTTCTCAGCCCTGCTCACCAGCTGTCTGGAAGTAAACTCCATGCTGTGAGGGGGGCATGGTGGCTGTGAGGCCAGCCTTTTGGACTACAGGCTGCATGGGAGCTAGGTGAGTTCTGTGCTGCTGGCTTTACCCCACTTTTCTGCTGACCTGTATGTGATAGCAGAGGCCCCCCCCAAGAACATAACTCCATTGGTCTAGGAACCACACCTCCATTCCTCACAGCAGTCATAGCAAGCCCTACCCAATGAAAGCCTGAGATCAGACATGCCTAACCCTGCCTCCACCTGATGGTCTTTCTCTACCTGCCCTGGTAGCCAAAGACAAAGCCCTTCCTGCCCACCACTGGAGAAACCTGAATACTCACCCAAGGATGATCCTAGGGCAAGCTTGTGTTCTCCCTATACAGCCTCAGCTGATATGCTCTTGACAGTGCCACCTCCTGGCTGGAGGACAGCCAACATAAAACCAGCGCATGAAACAAAATCACAATCAAGGACCCTCACAGAGTCCACTTCACTCCACCAGAGCAGGTGCTGGTATCTAGAGCTGAGAAACCTGCAGATGGATCACTTTACAGGACTCTCTGCAGTCACTCCCGGTGACAATCTGGAGTCCAGTAGCTCTGCTACGTGGCTGGATCCAGAAGAGAAACAACTATTGTTGCACTTCAGCTCTCAGGAGGCCCCATCCCAAGGGAAGGGGAAGAACACCACATCAGGGGAGCACCCCATGGGACAAAAGAATCTGCACAGCAGCTCTTGAGTCCCAGGCCTTCCCTCTGACATGGTTCACCCAAATGAGAAGGAACCAGAAAAACAATTCTGGTAATATGACCAAACAAGGTTTTTAAACACCCCTAAAAGATCACACCAGCTCACCAGCAATGGATCTAAACCAAGACGAAATCTCTGAATTGCCAGAAAAAGAATTCACAAGGTCGACTATTAAGCTATCAAGGAGGTACCAGAGAAAGGTGAAATCCAACTTAAAGAAATAAAAATAAATAAATAACACAGGGTATCAATGGAAAAATCCCCAGTGAAATAGCATAAACAAAAAACAATCACAGCTTTTGGAAATGAAGGAGACACTTAAGAGAACTGCAAAAGGCACTGGCAAGTCTCAGCAACAGAATTAAACAAATAGAAAAACTTCAGAGCTCAAACACAAGGCTTTAAAATTAACCCAATCTAACAAAGACAAAGAAAAAAGAATTTAAAAAATGAACTAAGCCTCCAAGACATTTAAAATTATGTTAAACAACCAAACCTAAGAATAACTGGTGTTCCCGAGAAAGAAAAGAAATCCTAAAAATCTGGAAAACATATTTGAGGGAAGAACTGAGGAAAACGTCCCCAGCCTTGCTAGAGATACAGACATCCAAAAACAAGAAGCTCAAGGAACACCTGAGATATTCATCACAAAAAGATCATTGCCTAGGCACACAGTCATCAGGCTATCTACAGTCAAGATGAAGGAAAGAATCCTAAGAACTGTGAGGCAAAAGCAGCAGGTAACCTAAAAAGAAAAATCTGTCAGACTAACAGAAGATTTATCAGCAGAAACCCTACAGGCTAGAAGGGGTTGGGATTCTATCGTTAGCCTCCTTAAGCAAAACAATTATCAGCCAAGAATTTTGTATCCAGAGAAACTAAGTTTCATAAATGAAGGAAAGATATAGACTTTATCAGACAAACAAATGCCAAGAGAATTCACCACTACCAAACCAGCACTATGAGAACTGCTGTTAATAAAAACAGCTCTAAATCTTGAAACAAATCCTCAAAATACACCAAAACAGAATCTTTCTAAAGCCTAATTCTCACAGGACCTACAAAACAACAACACAATGAAAAAACCCCAAGGTATTCAGGCAACAAATAGCAGGGCAAATACAATAGTACCTCTTATCTCAATACTAACATTTAATGTAAATGGGCTAACTGCCCCACTTAAAAGACACAGAATGCGGAAGGGATAAGAATTCACCAACCAAGGCTGGATGTGGTGGCTCATGCCACTTTGGGATTCTGTGGTGGGTGGATCATTGAGTCCAGGAGTTTAAGACCGGCCTGGCCTACAAGGGGAAGCCCCATCTCTACTCAAAATATAAAAATTAGCTGGGCATGGTGGCGTGTACCTGTAATCCCAAGTACTTGAGAGGTCGAGGCACCCAAGAATTGCTTGAATGCAGGAAGCAAAGGCTTCGGTAAGCTAAGATGGCAGCACTGGACTCCAGTCTGGGGGACAGAGCAAGTCCCCATCGCCAAAAGGTTAAAAAATAAATTCACCAACCAAGTATATGCTCTCTTCAAGAGACTCACTTGATACACAAGGACTCACATAAACTTAAAGTAAAGGGGCAGAAAATGATATTACATGCAAATCGACACCAAAAGCAAACAGCAGGAGTAGGTTTTTTTTAATTTAATTTTATTTTTTGAGACAGAGTCTCACCCTGTCACCCAGGCTGGAGTGCAGTGGTAAGATCTTGGCTCACTGTAACCTCTGCCTCCCAGGTTCAAGCAATTCTCTGCCTCAGCCTCCTGAGTACATGGGATGACAGGTGCCCACCACCACACCCAGCTAATTTTTGTATTTTTATTAGAGACGGGGTTTTACCATTTTGGCCAGGCTGGTCTTGAACTCATGACCTTGTGATCTACCCACCTCCGCCTCCCAAAGTGCTGGGATTACAGGTGTGAGCCACCATGCCTGGCCAGCTATTCTTGTATCAGACAAAACAAACTTTAAACAACAGCAGTTAAGAAACACAAAGAGGGACACTATGTAATGAAAAAAGAACTAGTCCAAAAGAAAAATATCACAATCCTAAATACATATGCACCGAACACTGGAGCTCCCAAGTTTATAGAAGAATGACTACTAGACCTAAGAAGTGAGACAGCAACACAATAATAGTGGAGAACTGTAACACTCCACTGACAGCACTGAACAGTTCAACAAGACAGAAAGTTAACAAAGAAACAATGGACTTAAACTATACCCTACGACAAATGGACTTAACAGATATTTACATAACACTCTATGCAGCAACTGCAGAATACACATTCCATTCATCAGCACATGAAACATTCTCCAAGATAGACCATAAGATAGGCCACCAAACAAATCTCAACAAATTTAAGAAAGTCAAAATTATAGCAAGTACTCTCTCAGACCACAGTGGAATAAAATTGGAAATCAATTCCAAAAGGGACCCTCAAAACTAGACAGATACAGACAAGCTAAATAACCTGCTCATGAATGATTGTTGGGTTTGAACTACACCATAATGATGACGAAACCTATCAAAACCTCAAGGATACAGCAAAAGTGGTACTAAGAGAAAAGTTTATAGAATTAAATGCCTACATCAAAAAGTCTGAAAAAGCATAGATAAACAATCTAAGGTCACACCTCAAGGACCTAGAGAAATAAGAACAAAACAAATCAAACCCAGCAGGAGAAAATAAATAAGCAAGATCAGAGCAGAACTAAGTGAAACTGAAACAAACAAAAACAAAACAATACAAAAGATGAATGAAACAAAAAGATGGTTCTTTAAAAAGATAAATAAAATTGATAGAACATTAGCAAGATTAACCAACACAAGAAGAGAGAAGATCCAAAATAGCTTAATTAGAAATGAAACGAGAGCTATTACAACCAATACCACACAAATACAAAAGTTATTCAAGGCTACTAAGAACACCTTTATGTGTATAAACTAGAAAACCTAGAGGAGATGGATAAATTCCTGGAAATATGCAACTCTCCAAGATTAAACCAGGAAGAAACAGAAACTCTCAACAGACCAATAAAAATCAGTGAGATTGAAATGGTAAAAACTTCATGACCAAGAACCCAAAAGCAAAACTGCCACAAAAGCAAAGATAGATGGGACTTAATTAAACTAATAAGCTTCTGCACAGCAAAAGAAATAATCAGCAGAGTAAACAGACAACACAGAGTGGGAGAAAATCTTTGCAATCTGTACATCTGACAAAGGACTAATATCACAATCTGCAAGGAACTCAAATCAGTAAGAAAAAAAAATCCCATCAAAAAATAGGCTAAGCACATGAATAGACAATTCTCAAAAGAAGATAAACAAATAGCCAACAAACATATGAAAAAATGCTCAACATCACTAATGGCCAGGGAAATACAAATCAAAACCACAAAGAAATGCCACCGTACCTCCTCCAAGACTGGCCATAATCAAAAAATCAATAAATAATAGATGTTGGAGTAAATGTGGTGAAAAGGGAACACTCTTACAGTGTAGGTGGGAATTTAAACTAGTACAACCATTATGGAAAACAGTGTGGAGATTCCTTAAAGAATTAAAAGTAGATCTACCATTTGATACAGCAATCCCATTACTGGGTATCTACACAGAGAAAAAGAAGTCATTATAGATAAAAGACACTTGCATATGCATCTTTACAGCAGCACAATTTGCAGTTGCAAAAATATGGAACCAACCCAAATGTCCATCAATCAATGAGTGAATAAAGAAAATGTGTGTGTGTGTGTGTGTGTGTGTATGTATGTGTGTGTGTGTTTGCATATAATACACACAACACACACAGTAGTATTCCGTGTGTGTGTGTGTGTGTGTGCATGTCAATATTAACAAAGAAGAAATTCAGAATAAAGAAGGTGATCATTTAATGCCTATATTAGAAATTAATATTAAAAACCACATTTTGCATTCCAAATTCAAAATTGTGATTTTCATATGAACTAGATACAAAGTTGCAGAGGATACATTTTGAACAATTTCTACTTTTCTAATTGATTGATCATCTCCTTGAGGTTTAACATAGGGTCATTTTTACTAAATCTTCCGTGAATAAGCAGCCTGCTTTCCATGTTCATTCCAAAGGATGAGAAAAGAAATCTAAGTCACAAACTGGTACTATGGAGACCTTTGTGACTGACTTCACTGCACCTCTATCCTTCCATACTACCTATCTCAATCTGCCTTTCAGACTCTGTAGTTATTCTAGTATTTCTAAGCAGGGCACATCTATCTTCTCTTTATGGGAGGTAAGTATTTCCATGAACATTTATAAACTACTCATCTTTTTTACAGACATCCGTATCTTGGGAGTTGAAGCAGCCTATTCAGCCTCCTCCAGCCATATCTAACAATTACTCAATCTTAACAATTCATCCATAAGTATTTACCAAAAGTCAACTACGTGACAGACACTGAATAAATGTCTCGATCTTCTTTGTGGTTCTCTCAAAACCATAAAATTTAAGTCATTTTCTTCAGTCAAAAAAATGACTTAAATTTCATGGTTTTGAGAGAACCACAAACAAGAAAGCTTTTTGGCCCTAGCGGGTAGTGGCAGCCACCCTGAAATCCCGAGGGGCATCGACCTGAAATCAGCAACAACCCAGCAAGAAAGACAGAGGGGAGACAGGAAGAGAAAGAGAGAGAGGGAGGGTGGTGGAGGGGAAGGGGAGAGAGAAAAGGATGAGAAGGAGAAAAGGAGAGAGGGGAAAGAAATGAGAAATGAGTCTTCAGAGACATTTCCTGCCAAATTAATCAGCCAACATTGAAGCCTGCCTTACTTAGGGACGTTTTTAATATGCAAGATAGCTAATTTCCCTATTGATTAAGCCATTTTTACCAGGTAAAACTAAAAGCACTCAAGAAAGCATTTTTTTTAATGCAGTAAAATGTTACGAGGATATTAGTTTTACATCATTAAATTAATATTGTTATTTAAAATAAAATCTTATTTAAAACACTCTCATTCATACAAATAATAAATTCCTTTGCTCTAATCTTGTTTTGCTCTATTCGTCCAACTGGAAGCTACAACACATAAAATTCTTTTCACTTCGATGAGGCTGGTTTCACTAGACTCTCAAATATATTTTGCTCACTCTTAACTCAAAATCTTTATATCTTCAAATAAATATTTACTGAGCACCTACTAAGTGCCTATCAGAGTTCTTTATGCTTACAATATCTTGGAGAATAAAAAAGAGACAATAATCCTTGTCTTCATGAAGCTGTATTCTAAACACAGGTGACTTTCAATAAACTTGATAAGTAACTATATCATATAGAAAGCTGGAAATGTTTTGTCCAGAGAATTGCAAGGCAACGGGGGAAGAGAATAGGGAGCAGCCTAGAGTATTAAAAAGGGTGGCTGCAGCAGTTTACTGGAGAAGGTGAGCTAAAATAAACAAAGCAGTGACCCAGGAAGAACACTTCAAGCAGAGCGATCAGCCTGCGTAAGACATTGAGACGCTGAGGAGTACAGCCTGACATACTCCTGCCACAGAAGATGACCCTTCTTTCCAAATACTAAGTCCTTCAAAACTCAGCTCAACTTCTAATCTGTCTGAGAGGTCCTCTCAAGAGCAATAAGCCCACTGGTCTCTCTTTTCTCAGAATTTTATTGTATATAAATTATACCTCAAGAAAGCTGATTAAACGAAGAAACAATAAAAGTATGTCTTCTCCTCAGGCTTTAACTCACTGTGAAGCAAGCCCCACGATTTCTTTCTTCCATTCTTGGCTTGGCTTTCCATTCAAGATCGCATCTTGTCCAGGGTGTCCTCCGGGACCCACGGTTCAACACCAGCTGAGGGCAGCAGCGGGGCAGATGTGAACATGTCCTTCATCCCCTCTATTCTTTTCACAGCCACAAACAACCTCAAGGTTATTCCTCCACATTTACTAAGAATTTCACAGTGTGACTAATAGTATTCATTTCCCTTAAAACCACCTCAAAGTTTTCTGCACAGCATCAACATCCACATGGAAGAATGTAGGGGGCTGGATGTCAAGGAAACCAAAGCAATCTACACAGGGAATGATGGAGTTATTCTGGCAATAGGGAGTTTCAAGCAAAACTTTAAGGGCCAGCAGGAACAACAGTAGTCCATGCAGGTCTCTGCCCATCAAGAAATAACAAGACTTGGAAACTTGGCACTAGATTCAGTAAGAACCCAGAGAATCAACTTTGAAAGGCCAAAGGCTCCTTTTCATCACTACTATGATGTTCCTTAAGTTTCCCAATATATCCACCTGTTCACTGGAATGAAGAAAGTTAGAAAGAAGCCATTAAAGACTGGAACTATTAGACCAACCACTCTGGAAAATAGTTTGGCATTTTCTGAAATCCTAGTTTTAGATATTTACCTAAGACTAAGTATCTAAAAGACCAACTATCCAAAAAGAAATGAAATTACTGCAAAAAAAAAAAAAAGTAACTGAAAGACCTTTATAGATAAGATGGTTTTCCACTAACAGATAAGATGGTTTTCCAATAACAGTGGGAAATATAACCCAAAAGCAGAAGATTAGGTAAATAAACTTATGTTATTTTGCATATCCAAGTCAATCTTGCTACTGTTCTTCCACAAAGAAAGCCAAAGTTATTGTCAAAAAATTCTTTTTTTTAGCATCTGTTAAGTATAATCAATTACAAAAGTGAACTAAACATTTATTTGCAGAAAAGACTGTATAATTCAAAAGCACTACTACTTGTGGCTCTCTGAAAATCTATGAAAGAACTGATGACAGGGAAGATTTCTAGAATCCTACATCAAGTCGAGATAGGTCAAACAGTTACAGCTTAAGGAGGAAGAATTATTTTAGAATATCATTTTTTGGAAAACTTGAGAAGACAACCACTAAACAGAGAGAAGAGGTCATGTGGTTAAAGTAAAATGCATTAGAGCTCAATATTATGATGTCTTTCTTTTAAAGCTATTAAAAACTAGCCAAAGAGTGATAGCATTAAATATCCAGAATTGTTTAAAAACAAATTACAGCATCATTTAACTTAGATAAATGATTGAATGTTCTTTATCTCTAGTATGATTCTGGCCCAATATGCTGAGGTCTCTAAAACTCGCTAGAGTTCTCCAGCTAAGTTGTGGCCACAGCAGCAGCTTCTTGGGGCTTCCAGTCAATGTGCTTCGAGATAGTCATTCATTTATTATCAGAAAATCTAAAGTTTTTGGTACTGAACACTGCGATTTAAATTTTGAAGCAGATTTTTAAATTTTTTTCTCAATTGGACAGGCTTTTATTTCCATATAAGATTTTATATGGAAACCCAATGCATTATATAGATTAAAAGAAATATGGTGGCAGATTTCATAATTGGCTCAACATAAATTCCAACCTCTTAGAGCTCCCTTTTGTTCTGCTTAGGCTGGAAAGCTGAAAACTACATACATTTTCAGATTTCCTAGCACCTTATCACATACTATTACTAAAGTGAGTTCTGAATTCAGAACTGAGTGAGGTGGGAAGAAAGGCAGGGCCTGTGGCTCCCACTTTCCTGGGGAGTATCAATGTAGAGACAGTGTGGATCCATAGCCACTAGATTCCTGTCGCCTAGGCTTCCTGTAGCCAAGGAGCAACTTTACCAGTCACAGCCAAGGATGTGACATTCTGCAGCCTGAAAGCTTTTCTTGGTAGCTCTGCCTAGAGATGATCCCTTGAGTCCTTCTAATAATTTTGTAAGTCACCTAGTATGTTTCTTTCTACCTTCCATTGTTTTCTCTTATCTATAACCAAACCCAAAAATAAGTGTTTTATTAGTAAAAATTTACTTTTAAATGTTATAAGCTATGAAACATCTCATGATAAAGCCAACAAATAATAAAAAATACACTGCCTTACAAATTCAAAAGACTCCAGTTTAAAACGGCCCAAATGTATTCATAAAATTCTTTCTTTCAAAGTTAAATAAATAAATACATAACTACTCACATTTTTTATAACAAGAAACATCCAAACATATAATAAGCCAACCCCTATATACTATTTTGTGATTAAATATACACTGATTCAACTTTCAAATAAAATGATGAGAGACAAAACATTACAAATATGAGGCTTTTAAAAGAAGTTCAAGTAAATATGCAGCTAGGTCACTATAAGCTTTGTCTGAGTTCTGCATAAAAACGAGTGGAACTGACAGCACAAAGTTAATCGGCTGATGGTCTCCAACATATTAAAACTTGGTACATTTAAATATGCCTGTTGTCCTATTTTAGCTAAAAATGGCCTATAACTATTTTGGGGCCTAAATTCCTTTGAGGCAAAGCCATAGATCTTCTTTCAGAGAAGTGAATATACATTTTAAAATCTTATATATAATCTCAGAAGGATCACATGAATTCTAGTTTGATTTCACGATGATCAGGCTACAAACTGGTTGCTTTCAAAAGCTGGTCAATACACAAAGCACTTTAAATTCTGAAATCTAAGAAAAAAACATACAATTCTTTAAATATTCTAAAAGTACATGCATAAAGATACAAACAATAAAACAATACCAAATATATAGTGGAAAAAAAGAAATAATATTACTACTCTCATTTTTCAATTTTATTTTCTAACTCTACACTGCCTCCACTCATGGTAACCATTTCCAGCCAGTATTCTCGCCAGGGAAATGTCTTTTCCCATTTTTTCCATTCCCATATTAACATAACAATATAAGTACTTTTGTTTTTCCCCCCCACTAAAATGGCACTGTGCTATAATCTTATACTGAAGACTGAGACAAACTTAGAATTTAACAGACATTCCTCTAGACCATAAAGTTCCAACTGAATTTTTTGAATACATGTATAACATTTCAGAAAATAAATATATGACAATTAATTCAACATTTCCCTTTAGATGACATTTAGGTTGATTTCAGTATTCTGTCTCTATAAGCAATGTTGTGATAAATATTTTGGCATGTATATATTCAATATTCTCCCTTCTTTAAAAATATTGAATATTCTCCTAAAAGAACAAAGTAACAAGATTATTTTTTTATAGAGGAGATTTTACATAATGTGTAACAAAATAAGCACAGATGAACAGTAAATAACCATTTGTGGGCACATCCTACATATTATTTCCAAGTTAACAGTGCCATGTCTGATATGGTGAAAAGAAAACTTGTTCTTGAGAATATATCTTTGATTGAAAGGTATACGATCTCACTAAAACTTCTGGCACTCATAGGCTTTGCCTTGACACTTGATTTCAAGTATTTTAAGCTAAAATAAGGCCATGTGCCTTACTTGTCATTCAAAAGAGTTATAAAATGATTCCATGTATTCACAGCCCTTTTTATTTGTAGAGTATTTTTATTCTCACCAGCTGTAAATAACACATTGCTTTCTCTGGTTCATTCTAGCACAGTTGAAATACTGCTATAGTCATCGAAGATGTCTCTCTCAGCCTTACTTTCCATTGCATTCTCTGAATGTCTTTGTCCTAGAAGTTCAGCCTCTCTTTTTCTTCTAATCAGTAATCATCAGCTCAGGAGATATCTGCAGTCTTCACCCCTTCAGTAATAGTGGTTTTGAATTTATTCTATTGAAAAGCACCATTTGGTGATCCTGGAAAGAGTTTGGTTGGCTGAAACTACCTGCCATCCTATTGCCTCACAACTAAATTTTTTTTCTCTGTTTCCCTACCCTGTACTTCTGTTTCATGCTGGAGTTAAAATTTTGTCCTATATCCCAACACGCTTGGTTAGGGCTCAGACATGTGCGAGTAGTAACACTTACAAGGCTCTCAGTTTAGGTGGAAGTCATTCAGAGAGGAAGAAGTCCTACTCACTTTGTTCCTGCAGTCAAGGCTGGCTAGAGTTCAGCTTGGAGAGACTGACTACACAGTAGCACAGCACAAGGAGGAAGGGCTTTAGAAGCCGAAGGACAAACTTCCCTGACTTCCCACTCCTTAGTTTTGTCGTGAGGATTAAATAAGCTCACACAGTACTTGCAAATTAATGCTCCTTTTTCCCTTATATGCACTCGTCATAAGACCCCTATCACGATCTACCTGGAAGACAGACACCTCAGTGTCCAACTACACCAAGCCCAAGTCCAGCAAGTTTCTTTAAGAAGTTCTATGTTCATCAGAGTTTCAGCCTATCTCCTGCCAGATTTGTCCACATCCCCATTACTAACTTCAATGACTCAAAAATTACATAATCAGAGCTGAATGATTTTTAGTTCCCCTTTTTCTTTTTCCTTTCCACTTCATTTTTCGACTAAACACTTAACTACACACTTCTTGGGAACTATTAAGTTCTACTAATGGGTCCTATTGTTTTGGGGACTTTCAGGGTAATACAAGTATTTTAGTTTTTTAGTCTCTTTAAAAAAGGCTCTGAAAATCCTACACATATTTTAAAGTCTTATCAACAAATTTTGAGGCTATATACAAAATGTCACCTAAAATGAAACAATGTTTTCTTTAGACTTCAAATAAACCACCTCAAGAAAGTACATATATTAAAACAAACCACTTGAATTTCAACTTACGTAGATACGTTTTAAGGAATATTTCTACCTGAAGCCCAGAAGTAAGAAAGAGACTTTTCTGAAACTAAAAAGTAGTATATAAAAAGGCCATTACTTATATTTTCAAGAAAGTTTTATTAATGTATACTTGACAAAATAACATGCACATATTTAAATTAAATGGTTGCAAAATTTACATATACATGTGAAACCACTGCCACAACTGAAATAACACGTCAATCACCCCAAAAGTTTCCGCAGATCCATTATAATCCCTGCCAACTCCCATCTCAAGCAACCACTGATCTGTTTTCTGTCACTGTATATTACATTGCATTGCCTAGAGTTTTGTATAAATAGAATAACATAGTACAGTCCTCTTTTTGTCTGGTTTCCTTCACTCAGCATAACTGGTTTGAGATTCATCCACACTGTTGCCTGTATCAGTACTTTATTCTTTGTATTGAAGAGCAGTATTCCATAGCATGAATATACCACAGTTAATCCATTCACCTCTTGGTGGACGTGGGTTATTTCTAGTTTTATTCCTGTATGAGTTTTTTGCAACAACATAGGCTTTCATTTATCTTCAGTAAATACCTCAGAGAGGAATGGATGGCTCATATGCTCGGTGTCTACGTAACTTTTAAGAAACTGCCAGCTAGTCTCCAAAGTGGTGATAGCATTTTACGTTCCCTCAATCAATGTTTGAAAAGTCCAGGGCCTCCACATCCTTGAAAACCCTTGGTATAGTAACTGTGTTTAATTTTAGCTACTGTAAGAGGTATGCAGTGATACCTTATTGCATTTTGTCATCAACAGTTTTACTGAGGATTAATTTACATACCATAAAGTTCACCAACTGTAAGTATACAAAATTCACTGTTAGTATGTTTACACAGTTGTGAAACTATCATAATAGTCCAATTTTAAAACACTTCCATCCTCTCCAAAGAAAGTTCCCTTATAACCATTTATATTAAATCCCTGCCGCCACCAGGAGCTCAGCAATCAGCGATGTGCTTCCCATCTTCACAGACTGATTCTTTCCGGGCATTTCACATAAATCAAATCACATAATATATAGTCAATTACATCTGGTTTCTTCCACTTAGCACAAATTTACTCAGGTTCATCCATGTAGAAGCATATATTCACACTTCACTCCTTTTTGTTTTCTTTTATTGATACATATTATTTTCAATATTTATGAGGTACATGTAAGTATTTTTTTACATGCACAGAATATGTCATGATCAAGTCAAGGTACTTGGGGTATCCATAACCTTGAGGATTTATCATTTCTATGTGTTTGTAATATTTCAAGTCCTTTCTTCTGGCTACTTTATTATTCTGCATATGGATATCCCATTTTCCCGGCACCATGTATTGAAGAGGGTTGTCATTTCTCCAACATATGTTCTTGGAACTTTTATCGAAAATCAGTTGGCTATAAATACGTGAATTTATTTTTGGGTTCTTTATTCGGTTCCATTGTTCAATTTGCCTGTTTTTATACCAATACCATGCTGTCTGCATTACAACAGCCTTGTAATATCATATAAAGGCAGGTAGTGTGATGCCTCCAGTGCTGTTCTTTTTGCTCAGAATTGCTTTGGCTATTTTTTGATTCCATACAAATTTTAGGATTTTTTTTTAATTTTGGGGAAAAATAACATTGGTATTTTGATAAGGATTGCACTGAATACGTATATTGCTTTGGACAACTCATTTTAATTATATTAATTATTCGCTCATTTTAATTGCATTAATTATTTGGATCCTTGAGCATGGAATATCTTTCCACTTGTTTGGATCCTCAATTCCTTTCTTTCAGTGTTTGGTAGTTTTCCTAATAGGCACCTTTCACTTCGTTGGTTAAATTTATTCTGAGGTATTATATTTAATTTTTTACAACTATTGTAAATGGGATTGCCTTCTTGATTTGCTTTTCCGATATTTCATTATTGGTGTATAAAACACTGCTGATTTTTTTGTTGATTTTGTACCCTGCAACTATACTGTATTTGCTTATCAGCTCTACAAGTTTCCTGATGGTGTCTTTTGGTTTTTCTAAAACAAAGAGAATGTCACCTGCAAAGAGGGATAATGTGACTTTCTCTTTTCTAATCTGGATGCCTTTTATTTCTTTCTCTTGATTGATGCTCTCTAGCTAAGACATTCAGTAGTATGTTGAATAGGAGTGGTGAAAGTGGGCAGCCTTGTCTTGTTCCAAATCTTAGATAAAACGCTTTCAGCTTTCCCACATTCAGTATGATGTTAGCTGTGAGTTTGGCATAAATGGTTTTTATTATTTTGAAATACGTTCCTTCTATACCTAGTTTGCTGAATTTTATCAAATGAGATGATCATATGGTTTTTGTCCTTAATTCAACTGATGTGATGTATCATGTATATTGGTTTGCGTATCTTAAACCATCCTTGCTTCCCTAGTATAAACTGCACTGGATTGCAGTGTATTATCTTTTTGATGTGCCGTTAAATTTAGTTTGCTAGTATTTTGTTGAGGATTTTTGCAGCTATGTTTATCAGAGATACTGGCCTGTAGTTTTCTTGTTTTGTTGTGTCTTTGTCTTGTTTGGGTATCGGGGGTACCCTTGTAGAATGAGTTGGGGAGAATTCCCTCCTCTTCAATTTCTTGGAACAGTGTGAGGAGGATTGGTATTAGTTCATTCTGTTTGGCAGAATTAAACAGTGAATTCATTGGGTTCTGAGCTTTTCTTATTGGGAAACATTTTATTTCTGAATAAATTTTGCTACTAGTTATTGGTCTATTCAAGTTTTCTATTTCTTTCTGATTCAATCTTGGTTGAATGCATGTACCCAGGAATTTATCCATTTCCTCTTGGTTTTTCAGTTAGTGTAGAGTTGTGTATAATAGTCTCTGATGATATGTTGTATTTCTACGGTATCAGTTGTAATGTCTCCATTTCTGATTTTGTTTGTTTGGGTCTTCTCTTAGTTACTCTACCTAACGGTTTATCAATTTTTTTAACTTTTCCAAAAACCAACGTTTCGTTGTATTGATCTTTTTATTTATTTTTAATCTTATAGTTTTTAAATCTTTCACATAGGTCTGTGGTGATATTTATTTATTTCCTTCTGCTAATTCTTGGTTTAGTTTATTCTTGCTTTTCTAGTTCCTTGCAGTATATCATTAGATTTTATCTGAAATCCTCCTACTTTTTTGATGTAGGTGTTTGTGGCTATATGTTCCCTGTTAGTACTGCTTTTGGTGTGTACCACAGATTTTGGTGTGTTATGTTTCCATTTTCATTTGTTTCAAAAAATGTTTTGACTTTCATATTAACTTCTTCATTTTCCTAATGGTTATTCAGGAGTATGTTGTTTAATTTCCATGCATTTATATAGTTTCTAGAGTTTCTTTTTTACTGATTTCTAGTTTTATTGTAGTCTGAGAAGATACCCAATTTCAAATTTTTTTAATTTCCTGAGAATTGTTTTATGGCCTAACATGTGGTATATCCTAAAGAATGTTCCATTTGCTGATGAGAAAAATGTTTATTCTGCAGTTGTCAGACCAAAAGACACCATGCAGTTGTCAGATAAAATGCTCTGTAAATCTTAGATCCAGCTGATCTAAAGAACATTGTTTAAATACAATGTTTACTTGGAGATTTTCTTCCTAGAGGATCTCTCTAATGCTGACTGCTGACAGGGGGATGTTGAAATTCACCACTCTTATTTTATGAGAGTGTATTTCTCTCTTTAGATCTAGTACTATTAGCTTTATGAATCTGGGTGCTCCACTGTTGGGTGCGTAAGTATTTAGGATTATATATATCCTCTTATTGAATTATATATATATATCCTCTAGATCATCATCCTATATGATCTTATTTGTCTTTCTTTACTGTTTCTTAAAGTTTGTTTTATCTGATGTTAAGTATAGCTACTCCTGCTCGCTTTTGGTTTCTATTTGAATTGGAATATCTTTTTCCATCACTTTAGTTTCAGTCTATATGTGCGTTTACAGGTAAAGTGCATTTCTTGCAGGCAACATATAGTTGGGTAGTGGTGTTTTATTTCTTTTATCTTTTTTCCATTCAGCCAGTCTATATCTTTTCAGTAGAGAATTTAATCACTCACATTCAAGGTTATTATTGCTATGTGAAGTTGTTATTGTCATACTGTTGTTTTCTGGTTGTTTATATATTCTTTGTTCCTTTCTTTTCTCTCATTGTTTGTCATTGTGGTTTGGTGGTTTTCTGTAGTGGTTCCATTTGAGTCCTTTTTCTGTGTTTGCTTTACTAGTGAGTTTTATACTTTCATATGTTTTTATGATAGTAAATGTCATCTGTGCTTCCAGTTTAGGACTTCCTTGAGAATTTCTTGTAGGACTGGCCTAGGGATGATCAAAAGATGTTATTTCTGCTTCATTTGTGAAGGATAATTTTGCTCAATATAGTAGCCTTGGCCACTAGGTTTAAAAAAAGAATCAGCACTTTGAATATTTCATCCTGCCTTCTCTTGGCCTGTTACTTTGCTCTTCTGCTGAGAAATCCATTATTAGTCTGATGGGAGTTGCCAATAGTATCCCATTATATGAATGTATCAAACTTATGTACTCACCAGTTGACAGACATTTGAACTGTTCCCAATTTTCAGCTACTGAATAATGCTGCTATGAAGATTCATACACATTTCTTGACGTGGGCATGTTTTCCTCTCCCTTAGGTAGATTCTCAAGAGGAAAACTGATCAGTTGTATGTTAAGTATAACCTTTGAAGAAATTGACAAACTTTTCTGAAATACCTGTACCATTTTACTTTCCCAAAAGTAATGTATAATGATTACCATTTCACCACATGCTCACCAACATTAGTTATTGTCTGTGTTATTATACTTATTTTAATGAGTGCAGAATAGTATTTCATTGCATTTCCATAATAACTGATGAGATTAAGCATTCTTTATTGTCCAATTATATATCTTCTTTGTATCATTTATTTTCAGATCTGTTGCCTTTTTTTAAAAAAAAATGGGTTGTCTTATTATTTTGTTTAAGAATTCTTTCTATATTCTGGATACAAGTTCTTAGTGAAGTGTAATTTACTGTTTTTTTTTTTTTTTTTTTTTTTTTTTAATTTATGGACTGTGCTTTTGGTGTCACATATAAGAACTTTGCCCGACCAAAGATCACACTTTTTTCTGAGAAATTTTAGAATTTAGCTCTTACAGGAAGGCATATGATTCATATTAAATTAATGTGGCGTATGATATGACAGAAGCGTATACAGTCTTTATAGTTGTTTACATGTGTGAATATATAATTGTTCCCTACCAACTATCCTTTCCAAAAATCAGTTGTTTGGCATCTTTGTTGAAAGTGAGTTGACCATAGACAGATTTATTTCTGGACTCTCAACTCTCTTTCATTGATTTTTATGCCTATCTTTGCACAGTACCAAATAAACTAACATACAGTGTTTGTACAGTAATTTTTGAATCATGTAATGCAAATCCTTCATAATGAACTTCATTTAAAAATATTATTATGACTCTTCTAGGTCCCTTGCATTTCCGTATGCATTTTACAATTGGTTACTCTATTTCTATAAAAAGACTTGCAAGAATTTTGATAAGGACTTCATTGAATTTATAGATCAATTTGGGAAGAATTGTTATCCAGACAATACTGAATCTTCAAATTCATAAACAGTATATCTGTCCTCATTCATTTAGATTTTCTATTATTTCTTTCAGCAATGTTTCATAGTTTTCAGTTTACAAATTCTGCACTTCTGCTAAATGTCTTCCTAAGTATTTTATTTTTTGATACTACTGTGAATTTTAATTTCTTTCAGATTGTTCATTTATATACAGAAATACTATTTATTTTTGTACACTGACGATGTATCCTGACATCTTGCTATATTTATTCATTAGTTTTAGTAGCTTTTTTGTTAAGTGTTTTGAATGTTCTACATAAAGGATGTTGTCGTTCGTAAAAAACATAAGACAGTTTTAGTTCTTCCTATCAAATCTGGATCCTTTTTTCTTTTGCCTTATTGCTCAAGTTAACAAGTGTCCTTCTGTTTTGCTGAGAATTTTTATCATAAATTTTTATGTTGTACTTTTACTACTATGTTCTATTACATTAATTGATTTAGTAATATTAAACCAATTTTGTATTTCTGATATAAATCCCACTTGGCCATACTGTATCATCTTTTTTACATGTTACTGCATTTGGTTTGCTAATTTTTAAAGGATTACTGCATTTATGTTCATGAACAACATTTATCTATACTCTCCTTGTGATATCTTAGTTGTCTTTGATATCAGGTTAATATAAGACTCATAGAAGAAGCTGAAAAGTTTTTCCTCCTTCTCTATTTTCTGAAAGAGTTTGTGATGAATTGGCATTATTATTTTTAAATATTTAATAAAATTCACCAGTACAGTGATCTGGAACCCAGTGTTTGTTGTGGGAAGATGTTTAATTACTATAAGCCTGTTTCAGGTCTGCTTGGTTTTACATTCCACTAGGATTCTTTCCAAGGGCTGAGCAGTGGGAGCTGTGAAGAGATGGGGACCTTCTCCAGTCTCCACTGCACATGTGCATATCCTCAGCCAGAAACAGGTTTACCCCAATCTTGAATGAAATCTTAGGCTAATAGAGCCTGGCCAGCCCTCCCTTAGTTGCTGGCCCCCAAAATGTCATTGATGGGTGATGAGGTTATTGCTCCCAACTCCAAGTTGAGTGAGTCTCCGCAACTGCAAAAGAGAAGCTATCAGAACCTCTATACCAACTGACTAGAGTCAGGGGTACTGGAAGCACTCCAAGCCATAACGTCACCATGCCCACAGTTTTTACTGCAGTATGAATGATTCTTGGATTATTGTATGCCTTTGAAAGAGGACCAGAGCACTAAAATGGCTGTTTTTGTCTATATTTTCCACTTCACAATTGCCTTTTGGGGAGAGGATTTCCTGTTTTCTTCTTTTAGCTTTAGTTGGAAATGCAACCTTTTATCCAAACTATTCATATTTACTACATAGCAGCAATTCTCAATGTATAGTTCACTGACCTCTGGGCTCCCAGACACCTTTTTCAGAAGGCATGCAGATCAAAACTATTTTCATAATAACTCTAAGATGTTACCTGAATAATTTATATTCCCTCAGGAGTGAACACTGTATTTTTCAGAAGCTAGTTAATGCTTTGACAGTCCATGAAATGTGTACTTTGCATTCTAATGTTTCTAAAATGTTTGTAAGGTCATAAGTTCACAGTTTAAGATATAAATATGTTAGTCTTCAGAGGTTAACTATGTTCTCAATACTTCTATAGCGCTTTTATTTGCTATATTTAGTGATACTAATTGCAATCCATGTAACATCATTAACATCCAATAAATAGTTATATAAAATTCCCAAATTTCTTGCACCTATATAAAAACATAAAATGTACTTTTGTTTAATATTATAATTATTTTGTCATAAAATAAAATTTATTTACAGTTTTTTTTTATATTTAAGACTGGATTGTTGGCTTTAAAAGGGGGACCTTAATAAATCTATTTTCTTATGTTTATTTATATTATTTATTTATTTCTACTTATGTTTAAAAATACTGAACAAGATAAAACTGACCTATCAGAAGATTCTCTGATTTATGGAAGGGAGCAATCTACTCCAAAGGAATTAGATGAAATTGTAAATAAAAAATAAAAAGCTGCTAAAATACCATTTTCTTGGCTTTAATAATTTATCTCATCCTGCCTTAGGTAACAGAACATTTTCAAATAATACTTCAAATAGTTTCCTCCTATCTAAGGCTAGCCCCTTCACTTAGCTCTGTATCTTGTTCTCTTACTCGGTCAAGGTCATACCTCCAGCAATCTCTTCTCCATCTTCCACCAACAATTTTCCCCTCTCTACTGAAGCACTTCCCAGAAGCATACGGTCTCCTAATATGCCCATGTTAAAAATAAAAACAACAAAAATATCACTTTCCATATACCATTCCCTATCTCCTCTCCTTCAAAACCAACGTTATAAGACTATGAATATGCTTCCTCTCTAAGTACCCTCCTTAATTTCGAGTCACGGTATTCTCAAAGATATATGCACACTAAAGAGAGGCTCTCTTGCCTCTGTTTTTATAGACTCACATCAAAGAACTTCCTTTAAGTGAAATGGTGAAAGTTCTCAACTTAATAAGGAAAGCAAAAATAATCATCTGCTGGGGTTGCTAAGACCAGCAGTAAGAACAAATCTTCTGTCCATGAAACTGTGAAGAAGGAACAATAAATCTGTACTCATTTTGCTGTCTGAGCTCAAACTGCAATAGTTACAGATGCAGCACAAGATAAGTGCTTCACTAAGATGAGAAAGGCATTAACATGTGAGGCTGGAAGGCATGTGCAGAAACGAGTTCCAATTGATGGCAACAGGGTTTGGTATTATCTGTGGTTTCAGGCATCCACTAGGGTCACGAAATGCGTATCAGTGCACAGGGAAACCAATGTACTTACTAGAATAGAAAGGGTTTTGAATAAAAAAAAGATGAGGGTGAGACAATGTTAGTAAATTTCTGTAATTTATCATGAAACTAATATTTTAGTTGGATTTATAAAGTTAGAACGTTCGCACATTGACATCAGTGGCATTTAAGAACAAGCTAGAAAGGGGAGCAAGTATTTCTGCATTTGATAGAAGAAAATGGATCCTCAACTTCAATGAAAGTTTTCAATATGTAATACTGAAAGTTCACACTTACGATATACAGCTGATCGACTACCCCCAAGAGGAAGAATAAACAGATCCATGGACTATGGGTTTTGAATAAATTCAGCTATCACTGAGCCAAAATCTAAAAGAGTTAGAATCTTAAGAGTTATAGAAATTACAACTTCTAATACCAATGGCATTAATTGTTTAAACAAACAAATATCAAAATGTCTATCTTATCCAGGATAATAACTGAGAAGTCTCATGGAGATGGAGAAGAAGAGGGGGTGGGAGAACATGTCAGAAGAAGACTGAGCAGAGGAAAGATTGAGGTCCTCCCTTGTACCAACATCTATTCCAACCTGTGGCTGGAGGCCAACTACTCCCTGCTGCTCAATTCATTTAACTATTATTTGCCTTGCTTCATAGAACATGTATTTGGCTTCATGCTAAAAGTATTCCCAGATATATGAAGAAAACAGACAAACTCATCCCTTAGCTTTCTTTCAAGCTATGAAAGTGATTTCGGAAAACTCCTGAGGTGCCTATGGTAACACGTGTGACTGTTGTTTAATATACATATTTATACACTTTTAAGTTGAAGGGTAGAAAATTATGCAGCTCAACTTTTTCTGGTTTTCTTTTTAATATTCTAAGCATTGGCTGGTGATGAACAGGGTAGGGAAGAAATACGAAGTCCTATCTGATGGTTACCTTTTTCAAAATGCTCACCTACATTTTGTATTGGGGCTCTATAGTTTTGAAAGTCTATTTCATAAAATCAAATAAGGGGAAAGTAACTCGGTGGTCTTCCCTTTGCTTTTATTTCTCTTTAATCCAGACCTAAAACATATGAGCACCAAGCTCCCTTTTCAAGTTTTAAAATCTGTTTGAAGTGACAATCACAATATCCCCAAAACCAACGTCAATGCTGAATGATACCATTATCAAGTTCCTTCTAAAGAGTAATTAGGTACTTCTTGACTTACACAGAATTCCTTTAGTTTCTCATGGGAAGGGAAAAATAGTTTGAAGCATGTTCTATTATAAAATTCCTAATAAACAGTCCCAATGTGATCTGAAAATTGTTTTAACTTCCAAGATATAAGAAATACAATTTCATGTACCACCCTCTACTTTTAAAAAGAATCTCAATCCTATCAAATAAGCCATTTTATAAACCACAGAGAATGCTCTTGACATTAGTAATATATATAACATCTGAGGTGGAGACTTGGAACTTCTTCATGCTAGAGAGCTGGAACAAACTCCAAGGGGAGGGAGATGAAGGGGAGGGATGGGCATGAGGACCACTACCACCTTGGGCACCTAAGTGATTTGACAGTGGATCCAGTGGAGCAGAGCCCACAGATTTTTCAGATTAAACACTAAGAACTTCCTAACTTCCAGGCCCAGAGCTAGTTATAGGTCAAACAGTGAAACAAGAGAAATGTCTCTTTTGAAGTCCTCAATGGCCCTTTAAGTGAGTCTGTAAGTCAATTACTGAATTCATACATTCAACATTTACTGAACTTACTAGTTGGTCAGGAATTAAGAAACAAGATTGCACAAATCCATGCATTCATGGACACCCCCTTGTTCTCCAAGAGCCATCGGTGTATTAGGTGCTCTGGACAATTATATCCCCAGAAATAGACCAGTAGGAAAAGGAAGCTTTCTCCAAACCCTCCCACTGCAGGGGCCCCCTTCAGGCTCTGGGAAGACTCTAGGAGAGGTGTACTTCATTTCTTTATTGTGCTTCACAGATACTATGTTTTTTACGAATTAAAGGTTTGTGGCAACCCGGCAGCAAGGAAGTCTATCAGCACCATTTTTCCAACAGCACTTGCTCACTTGGTGCCTGTGTGTCACATTTTGGCAATTTTCACAACATTCAAAATACTTTTCCATCATTATATCTGTTATAGTGATCTGTAATCAGTGATCTTTGATGATATTATTGCCATTGATTGGAGAGCTACAAACCATGAGATGGTAAACTTAATTGATAAATATTGTGTGTGTTTTGATTCCTCCACCAACTGGCCATTCCCCCATCTCTCTCCCTCTCCTTGAGCCTCTCTGTTCTCTGAGACACAACAAAACTTAAATTGGACCAACTAACAACCCTACAATGACCTCAGAGTGTTCAAGCAAAAGGAAGAGTCACATGTCTCTAACTTTAAATCAAAAGCAAGAAATAACTAAGCTTAGTGAGGAAGGCATGTCATAAGCTGGGGCAGGACTGAAGCTACGCCTCTTGAGCCAGTAGCTATGTTCTTAATGCAAAGGAAAAGCTCTTCAAGGAAATTAAAATTTCTACTCCAGTGAACACATGAGTGATACAAAAGAGAAACAGCTTTATTGCTTATAAGAGACAGCTTTAGTGGTCTAAGATAGAAGATCAAATCAGCCACAATGGTCCCTTATGTCAAAGCCTAATCCAGAACAAGGCTCTAATTATTTTCAATTCTATGAAGGCTGAGAGAGGTGAGGAAGCTGCAAAAGAAAATTTTGAAGCTAGTAGAGGTTAGTTCATGAAGTTTAAGGAAAGATGCCATATCCACAACATAAAACTGCAATGTGAAGCAGCAATGCTGATATAGAAGCTGCAGCAAGTTATCCAGATGATCTAGCCAAGGTGATTCATGGATGTGGCTACACTTGGTGCTTTCTGGCTCTGACTACTCTAGGTACCTCACATAACTGGAATCACATAATATTTGTCTGTTTGTAACTAGCTTATTTCACTTGGCATAATGTCCTCAGAACTTACTTCCTCTGCAAGGCTGAATAATATTTTATTTATGACTAGATCCAAGTTTGTTTACCCATTCATCTGTTCATGGATGCTTGGGTTGCTTCCACATTTGGCCATGAACAGACCAACACTGAGTTCTGCAATTGAATCAGTAATAACAAAAAGCCTACCAACCACAAAAAAAGGTCCTGTGTATGTGCATACACAGCCAAATTCTAACAGATGTACAAATAGGAGCTGGTACCAATCCTACCAAAACAATTCCAAAAAAATCAAGGAGGAGGAACTGCTCTTTAACTCATTCTACAAAGACTACATCTCCCTGCTAGCAAAGTCTGGAAAAGACACAATAAAAAAAAGAAAACTACAGTCTAATATCCCTAATAAACATAGACGAAAAAACCCTCAACAAAATACTAGCAACCCAAATCCAGCATCACAGCACAAAGTTAATTCACCACATTCAAGTAGGCTTTATTCCTGGGATGCAAAGTTGGCTCAACATACACAAATCAACAAACATGATTCACCACATAAAAAGGTCTTTTTTAAATGATATCTCAAAAAAACATACAGAAAAGTTTCAATAAAATACAACATCCCTTCATCACAAAAGCCCTCAACAAACTAGGCATTGGAAGAACATACCTCAAAATAACAAGAGCCATCTATAACAAATCCACAGTCAACATCACACAACAGGCAAAAGCTGAAGCTTTTGTTTCTAATTTAGTAACTGAAACAAGACAAGAATGTTCACTCCTATCACTCTTATTCAGCACAGTACTGGATGACCTAGCCAGAGCAATTAAACAAGAGAAAGAATCATAGAAGGCGCCAAAATAGGAAAAGAAGTCAAATTCTCTCTCATCACTGATGATGGAATTCTATACCTAGAAAACCCTAAAGAATTTACCAAAAGGCTCCTAGAATTGATAAACAGCATCAATAAAATTTCAAGATACAAAATAAAGGTACAAAAATCAATAGCATTTATGTATACCAACAGTGTTCAAACTGAGAGCCAAATCAAGAATGCAATTCCATTTACAGTAGCCACAAAAAATAAGATAAAATACCTAGAAATACACCTAAGGAAGTGAAATATCTCCACAAAGAGAACTAAAAAACACTGAAAGAAATTATTATATAACACAAAAATAATGGAAAAACATTCTATGCTTATAAATGGAAAGAATCAATATCATTAAAATGGCTTTATCACCCAAAACAATCTACAGATTCAATGCTATTCCCATCAAACTATCAACATAATTTTTCACAGACTTAGAAAAAAACTCTTCTAAAATTCATATGGAACCACATAAAAACCAAAATTGCCAAAACAATCCTAAGCAAAAAAAAGCATATATATAAAATAAAAATTAACTCAAGTGAGATTAAAGACAAATATAGGACCTTTATATATATATATATATATATATATATATATATATATATATATATAAAATAAAAATTAACTCGAGAGATTAAAGACTTAAATATAGGATGTAAACTACAAAAATTCTATAAGAACCTAGAAAATACTCTACTTAACATCAGACTTGGCAAAATATATATACATTTGTCCATATATACGTGTGTGTGTGTGTGTGTGTGTGTGTATATATATATATATATATATATATATATACACATATATAGCTCATCATTTTCTTTCATCACTTTGTCCAGCGAAGTTGGGAGCAACTTTAGGTTGGTTGCTCCTAAAGTTCACTGGACAAACTGATGAAAGAAAATGATGAATTCAGGGATTCTGCCTCCCAGCTTCAGAAGCAGATACTGAGCCTCAAATCCACTAAGATCTCCCTGAGTCAGAGTCTTATATAGAAAAAGAGCTGAAATTGTGGAAAAACAGACGCAAGCTCTTATCATGCGAGTGGCTGGCCTGCAATGAAAAGTGCATGAACAGTCTTGCCAGGTGTCTATTATTAAAGTGAGGGCATTGATTGGTAAAGAATGAGACCCTGTAACTTGGAATGGGGACATGTGAGAGGACCCTGATGAAGCTGGAGACACTGAGTTTGTAAACTCTGATGAACCTTTTTGCTAGAAGGAACAGCTTCCCCATCCCTAGTAGTGGCAACATCCCCCTCTGGACCCATGCTGCCATCAGCCTTTCCACCTTTGTCTGAGGAGATAAATCCTGCGGTGCCTGAAGCAACAGTGATGGCCTCGCCTGAGGCAGCTGCCAGAAAAATGATGTTGATTCTTCTCAGGAGCCACCCCCAAAACCTCTGTTTGCTTCTAGACCTAAAACTAAAGTCCCAGTGAGCCCATAATGGTGAAAGTAAGAGTGTGACCAATGAGGAGGTGTGCTACACTCGAAAAATACTGTTTGAGTTCTCTAATTTACATAAACAGTTCTGGAGAACAGGCATGGAAATGGACAATGGTGGAAGGAACATAGAACTAAATCAGGCTGAATTTATTGATTTTGGCCCACTAAGTAGGGACTCTGCTTTTAATGTTGCAACTCGGGGAATTAAAAAAAAGGTTCTAATAGTTTGTTTGGTTAGCTGAAACATGGATTAAAGATGGCCCACTATGAGCAAACTGAAAATGCCTGATCTCCCTTGGGTTAATGTAAAGGAAGGGATTGAAAGGCTTAGGGAGATTGGTGTGGTGAAGTGGATTAGTCACTTTAGACCTATTCATTCCCACCTGGGAGAGTCCAGAAGATATACCCTTGACCAATGCTTTGTGAAATAGATTTGTAAGGGCAGCAGCTGCATCTTTGAAGAGCCCTGTAATTGCTCTTCTCTGTATGTCAGATCTAACAGTAGCAACCACAGTCACTCAATTACAAAATTTAAATACAATGGGAATAACTGGATCATGAGGTGGCAGGGGCCAAGTGGCAGCACTGAACAGCGAAAGGCAAGATGGGCATAGATACCATCATGGACAGCAGAGAGAAAACAGCAATCAGAATATTCTTACTTATGTAGAGCGCTCACACTGGCTAATTAATCATGGTGTTCCAAGAAGTGAAACTGATAGGAAGCCTACTGCATTCCACTTAATTTATATAAGGAGAAAACTTCTCGGTTAAATGGACAAAAGACTAATTTGAATTATAAAAACAGAGAATCACAGCCCCTAAATCAATTTCCATACTTTACTTTAGCCAGTTTACATCCCCAGAACCCCTTGAATGAAAGGGAGGCCAGGTCCTCTTGAAAAAGACCTCACTACGTTACTGACAATGTATGCAGTGACTCTGCCATCCTTCCCCAGAGAGACCTGTGGCCTTTTACCAGCGCAACTGTGCACCAGGGAAAGGGAAATGATCAGACATCTGGGGGAATCCTGGACACTGGCTCTGACCTCACGCTGATTCCAAGGGATCCAAAACGTCATTGTGGTTCTCCAGTTAAAGTAGGGTCTTATGGAGGTCAGGTAATTAACAGATTTTCAGCTTGGACCTGAGCGGAGACTGAGATGAAACTCCATTAATTACCTGACCTCCACAAGTCCCTACTTTAACTGGGTCTACTAGGTCCAGGGACGTGGAATCATCCTGTGGTCATTTCCCCAGTGCCAGAAGGCACAATTGGCATAGAGGTACTTAGCAGCTGGCAGAACCCTCACACTGACTCTCTGACTAGGAGGGTGAGGGCCATTATGGTGATAAAGGCCAAATGGAAACCATTTGAGCTGCCTCTGCCTAGAAAAATGGTGAATCAAAAACAGTATCACATCCCTAGAGGGATTGCAGAGACTAGTGCCACCATCAAGGACTTGAAAGATGAGGGGTGGTGATTCCCACCACATCCCCATTCATTTCTCCCATTTGGCCTGTGCAGAAGTCAGACGCATCTTGGAGAATGACAGTGGATTAACGTTAAGCTTAAGCAAGTGGTGATTCCAATTGCAGCTGCTGCACCAGATGTGGTTTCATTGCTTGAGCAAATTAACACATCTCCTGGTACCTGGTATGCAGCCATTGACGTGGCAAATGCCTTTTTCTCCATTCCTGTCCATAACGTCTACCAGAACCAATTTGCCTTGAGCTGGCAAAGCCAGCAATATACCTTTACTGTCTTACCTCAGGAGTATATCAACTTTCTGGTTTTATGTCATAATCTTATTAAGAGAGATCTTGATCACCTCTTGGCTTCCACAAGGTATCACGCTGGTCCACCTCACTGATGACATTATGCTGATTAGATCCAGTGAGCAAGAAGTAGCAAACACACTAGATTTATTGGTGAGACATTTGCGTGCCAGAGGATGGGAAATAAATCTGACTAAAATTCAGGGACCTTCTATCTCAGCAAAATTTCTAGGGGTCCAGCAATGTGGGGCCTGTTGAGATATTGCTTCTAAGATAAAGAATAAGTGGCTGCATTTGGCCCCTCCTACAACCAAGAAAGAGGCACGATGCCTAGTGGGCCATTTTGGATTTTGGAGCCAACACATTCCTCATTTGGGTGTGTTACTCTGGCCAACTTATTGAGTAATCCAAAAGGCTGCCAGTTCTGAGTGGGGTCCAGAACAGGAGAAGGCTCCGCAACAGGTCCAGGCTGCTGTGCAAGCTGCTCTGCCAACTTACGACTCAGTAGATCCAATGGTGCTTGAAGTATCAGTGGCAGATAAATATGCTGTTTGGAGCCTTTGGCAGGCCCCATAGGTGAATCACAGCAGACGCTTCTAGGATTTTTCAGCAAGGCCCTGCCATCTCCTGAAGATAACTACTCTCCTTTTGAGAGACAGCTATTGGCCTGGTACCGGGTTTTGGTGGAAACTCAGTGTTTGACTATGGGTCATCAAGTCACCATGTGACCTGAACTGCCTATTATGATGAACTGGGTGCTGTCTGACTCATCTAGCCATAAAGTAGGTCATGCAGAGTGGCATTCCACCATTAAATGTAAGTGGTGTATACATGATCAGGCTCCAGCAGGTCCTGAAGGCACAAGTAAGTTACATGAGGAAGTGACTCAAATGCCCATGATCTCCACTCATGCCACTTGCCTTCTCTTCCCTAGCCTGCGCCAGTGGCCACATGGGGAGTTCCTACGATCAGCTGACAGAGGAAGAGAAGATTAGGTCCTGGTTCACAGATGATTCTGCACAATATGCAGGCACCACCTGAAAGTGGACAGCTGCAGCACTACAGCCCTTTTCTAGGACATCCCTGAAGGAAAGGAGTGAAGGGAAATCTTCCCAGTGGGCAGAACTTCTTTGAGCACTGCATTTCATTGTGCACTTTGCATGGAAGGAGAAATGGCCAGATGTGTGATTATATACTGATTCACAGGCTATAACCAATGGTTTTGCTGGATGGTCAGGGACTTGGAAGAAGCATGATTGAAAAATTGATGACAAAGAAATCTGGGGAAGAGGTATGTGGATGGACCTCTCTGAGTGATCAAAAACTGTGAAGACCTTTGTAACCAATGTGAGTGCTCACCAACGGGTGACCTCAGCAGAGGACGAGTTTAGGAATCAAGTGGATAGGATGACCCATTCTGTGGACACCATCAGCCTCTTTTCCCAGCCACTCCTGTCACCACTCAATGGACCCATGAGCAAAGTGGACATGGTGTCAGGGATGGAGGTTATGCACGGGCTCAGCAACATGGACTTCCACTCACCAAGACTGACCTGGCCATGGCCACTGCTGAATGCCCAATTTTCCAGCAGCAGAGGCCAACAATGAGCCCTCAATATGGCACCATTCTTCAGAGTTATCAGTCAGCTACCTGGTGGCAAGTTGATTATACTGGACCTCTTCCATCATGCAAAGGGCAGACATCTGTCCTCAACAGAATAGACACCTACTTTGGACATGGGTTTGCCTATCCTGCAAGCAATGCTTCTGCCAAGATTACTATCCATGGATTCATGGAATGCCTTATCCACAGTTACGTTATTCCACACAGCATTGCCTCTGACCAAGGCATTCACTAAAGAAGTGCAGCAGTAGGCTCATATTCATAGAATTCACGGTCTTACCATGTTCCCCATCATCCTGAAGCAGCTAGATTGATAGACAGAATGGTGGAATAGCCTTTTGAAGTCACAATTACAATGCCAACTAGGTGACAATACTTTGCACGGATGGGGCAAAGTTCTCCAGAAGGCTGTGTATGCCCCGAATCAGTGTCCAATATATGGTACTGTTTCTCCCACAGCCAAGAATCACGGGTCCAGGAATCAAGGGGTGGAAGTGGAAGTGGCGTCACTCACCATCACCCCTAGTGATCCACCAGCAAAATTTTTGCTTCCTGTTCCTGCGACATTACATTCTGCTGGCCTAGAGGTCTTACTTCTAGAGGAAGGAACACTGATACCAGGACACAACAACGATTCCATTAAACCAGAAGATTGCCACCTGGACATTTTTGGCTCCTCTTAATTTTAAGTAAACAGGCTAAGAAGGGAATTACAACGTTGGCTACAGTGATTGATCCAGACTATCAAGATGAAATCAGTCTACTACTCCACAACAGGTAAGGAAAAGTATGCATGGAATACAAGAGATCCATTAGGACATCTCTCAGTATTACCATGCTCGGTGATTAAAGTCAATGGAAAACTACAATAGCCCAATCCAGGCAGGACTACAAATGGTTCAGACTCTTCAGGAATGAAGGTTTGGGTCACTCCACCACTCCACCAAGAAAAACAAAAACAAAAACAAACAAAACACTACCTGCTGAGGTGCTTGCTGAAGGCAAAGGAAATACAGAATGGGCAGTAGAAGAAGACAGTCATCAATGCCAGCTATGACCACGTGACCAGCTACAGAACCAAGGACTGTAACTATCCTGAGTATTTCCTCTTCTTTTGTTAAAAACAGGTTTGTGCATGTATATACTTGTATTAAGAAAATACTTTATTTCCTTTTATCATGTGACATAAGATTTATTGACTTCATATCGGCATTTAAGTATTGTTAACTTTATGTAATAGTATTTGAGTTGGGGATTGGTGCACTGCCTGTTTTACAAAGGATAGCTGTATTATGTTAGGCACAATTATGACCTTATTATTGTCTTTATTTGAAGATTGTGTATGATCTCAGGAGATGTGTATGGGTTCAAGTTGACAAGGGGTAAACCTGTGATGGTTTATACACACATCCTATTAGTTCTGTCCCTCTAGAGAGCCCTGAAACAACCAAGAAAAATGGGAGAAAACATCCAAAAAAGATCTAATATCCAGAATCTATAAGGAACTTAAATAAATCAACAAGCATAAAACAAATAACCACATTAAAAAGTGGGCAAATGACATGAACAGAAAAACTACCTATTGAGTACTATGCTAACTAACTGGGGGATGGGATCAACTGTCAAACTTCAGCATCATGCAATATACTCATGTAAAAAACCTGCACATATACCCCTGAATCTAAAAAAAAAAAGTTAAAAATGTAAAAAAAGTTTCCAGCAAAACTTTATTCCTTGATGCTCCACAAATATAGATATATAAAGTTTTTGCTTCAATTTTAAAAAGTTGAGCCGCTGCATTAAGATATGTGTTAAGCCATCAGTTGATACTGACAGGACAAACCATCAAACAAGTGTGCTGGTGTTTTGGAGAGGCATAAATCAACCAAGGAGACTGAAATTTCACTCCACTGATATTTTCAATGGAGTGAACAATACTATGAAAATTCATTCAAAATACATACTATCAAATCTCCTCCAAACTTTTCAATAACTTCGCATTGCTTGCAGCATGAAGTCCTAAATCCTCATACACATCCCAAAAGGCCTTGCATGGCAGTCCCTGAGCACTTCTCCATCCTCCTCCTCCACATGGGAGCCTTTCCATCACTTCCTTCCTCTCCCTTCTATTTAGCCAACTCCAGTCATTCTTCATACCTTAGCTTAAATTCTACTGTCTCAGGGAACCTTTTCCAACCCCCCCCGCTCCCAGAGGAGATCATGTACTCTTAACTACATGCACTCATGGTACATTGCCCTTTCCTTTCAGCACTTATATAACTGATTTGAATAATTATGGTCTAATTAGTTGCTTGCTATTTTTGCCCCATTTAGATTCAAAGCTCAATTACAGCTGAATCTATATCTAATGCTTAGCAAGCGTTAAGCACATACTAGATATTTGGTAAATTTAAGGAAAATAAATTAATTTGTAAACCTAATGAGACCAAAACTGAGCTGTGTGCTTTTCTATATTCCAGTTCAGCCATCAACTTCCTATGTGACAATAGAAATGACTAATATTATTGAGGGGATAAAAGGAAATTGCCAATAATAGAGGATTCATAGATGTAGACTAAATGTTCATTAAACTTTGCACAAAAACAGAAGTTGGGGCAAAACCTTCCATAACAAAAAAATTTCCAGATGCCTTTAAAATAATTTTTCTATTTCTTTCTTATTGAAGAAAACAGTGTTTACATTAGTAATATAAATGTACCTATAAATCCCACACCCAAAACAACTACAATAATATATTTTATTAGCATTTATGAGTTGATCATTGTCTTGCAGGAAATAATTATATGTAGTACTATAACTCACCATACTTTATTTAAGCTATCAATTAAACACCTATTTTGAATATTTATGCTGTTTCTACTTTTCCTATTACAATCAATGTAGAACACCAACAGGCTAATATATGAAATGAGAATTAAAAGACAAAAATTTTAATCATCTTCTTACATTCTTAAAATAAGACAAATAATTTCAGTATTTATAGTCTGTAGCAAAACTACCTCATAGCACAGCACACAAAAATTACTGGTACAAAAATGAATAACAACAATTTAAAAACCCAAAAACTTTTTCAAAAAAAGGAGTAACTAAGCATTATCACTGTATCCAAACTGTTGTTTCAACTCAACGGTCATGCTAGCTGACTGGTTTTAAACTAACCTCTGCTCTCTGCGAAACTGGCTTCCACTCAGAATTGTTGTGCCAACTCCTCCCCTCTCCAGGCTCTGGTAGAAGTCAATCACAGGAGCTCTGCTTTCCTGCCTTTGCTCATGTTGCTCCCCAGTCCACAACAGCACATTTATTCTCCCATGTTCCCCCAATGCCTGGAGCAGTAATTCCCAAACTAGCAAGCATCAGAATTACCTGGAGAACTAGCCAAAACACACATTTCCAGGCTTCTCCACCAAAGTTTCTGATTTAGCAAGTCTAGGGTGAAACCTGACCCATGGCATTTCTCACTAGTTCGCAGGTGATGTTCACGTTACTGGTCTGGGGATGTCACTTTTATAATCAGTGGTCTACCTTAACAACTCCAAGAAAACACCTTCCCAATTGTCGTGCTTCTTCGTGACCTCAAGTCTCACAGTCTTGTCTTTATACACCTACACCATCCCCTTTAACACTTGATTACACAGCTCAGTCACTGCTCTGTAAAGGTTTCATATATTCTTTCACTACAAAATGACAAGTTTCTCAAGGGCAGTAGCATAAGAAATATTACTCCAGTGACACACAAATTATTCAGGACACAGGAGACAGAGAGCATGGACTCAGTACCTCAGCCCAATCTGAATGGCTGAAAAGAAACAATGTGGATTATTTAATCTCAAATAAATTTAATTTATTTTAAAATTTGTAGTTGCTAAACATTATACTGGATTTTTTCAAATACACAGTCACAGAATATTAAAATAACCTTATTATTTGATTATGTGTTTATTATCTGACTTCCCCTATATGAAAGTGATCTTGAGAGAAGCAAGTTTATACAGGAACATATCACTTAATGGTGAGATATATTCTTAGAAATGTATCGTTGTGATTTCACTGTTGTGAGAACATCATAGAGTGACTTGCACAAACCTAGATGGTATAGCCTACTACACCTATGCTATAAGGTATAGCCTATCACTCCCAAGCTCCAAACCTGTACAGCATGTGACTGTACTGAACTCTGTAGGTAGTTATAATACAATAGTAAGTATCTCTGTGTCTAAATATATCTAAACATAGAAAAGGCACAGGAAAGATATGGCACTCCAGTCTTAAGGGACCACTGTCACAGAGGTGGACTATTACATTCCTTGCTCTCCAAATACACACTCATAGTGGCTACTCAATAAACACTTGCTCACTGGCATACTAAATGGCTAGCCAGAAAATGAAGAGTTCTGGCACATTCCAGGTACAACCCTCTCAATTAGATGTTTCTAGAAATAATTATTAAATCTTAGGTCAAATAATTTAGATGATTGTTAAATCTTCAGAAAGCTTGTAAGAAGTAGATTCTTTTAAACTGAGAAATCATTTTGCCACTTATATTTCACAGGTGTTTATTTTTAAAAATCACTTCAGAAATCAATCTAGTCTGCAACAAAGCTATTACATTTATTTAAATTAGTTTCATAATCTCTAACATTGTGATAATATGACTTAATCTATAAAATTATCAAAATCCAAATAAATTTGGTTGAACTGCTATGGATCCTTGATTAAAAGGCACAAGCTATTTCCCTAACCCGGTCAAATACTCTCAGAAAGAATAAATCATATGAAAATAGGCAATTTCATGGTGGTATGCTCATAGACTAAGCAAGAAAAAAGAGAGAGGACCCAAACAAAACCAGATACGACAAAGGAGATATTTTCACAGATACAGCAAAGGAGACATTTTAACAGACACGACAAAGGAGACATTTTAACAGATACCACAGAAATTTAAAGGATCATTAGAGACTGCTATGAGCAAAGATATGAAAATAAGTTGGAAAGCTGAGAAGAAACAAATAAATTCCTAGACACATACAAACTGACACGACCAGGAAGAAATAGAAAACCTGAACAAATAAGTAACAAGTAACAAGATAGACACAATAGTAGTCTTCCACAAAAAAAAAAAAAAAAAAAAAAAAAAAAAAAAAAAACCAGGCGGGTGTTTGTTGAAGTGTTTTTTTAAAAAAAAAAATAAAAAAAGACCCCCCCCAAAAAAAATAAAA